>JAVCKT010019851.1:0-33296 GCA_032273925.1 Rhynchotus rufescens | reverse complement strand
CCAGTCAAGTATATTTTGTCCTGTTTCTTAATGATTTTGTCATGTAACATCAGTTTAAATGTGTTACAGCTACCTGGCTTTATTATACTAACACAGTTGTCCTATCAACACAACTATTGGTCTCATCACTGAGATAAACAGACCTATGGGACCTGTTTTCCTTGTGCTCATTTTGGTTATCCTCCTTTAATTCCTAACAGTATATTCTTATTCCTCCACTTTGTATATTTTTGGGGGATCAATATAAGGCTGACTGCATCCGTGAAACGGCCTTTTATGCCTTGTATATTAACAAACGTAGTCTGTCTCCAATCATTAACATATTTTTCAGTATTTGGGATTCATTGAAAGACTGTTGTTAATAATTTAGGTAGTTCCTTGGATAGCTCTTTAAAAAGTCTTGATGCACATTACCTGATCTTGCTAGTTTACTATATCAGATTATAGCAGTGTTTCTTTAAGAGCTTCTGGAGTTACCACTGGAATAAAAGATTTAGTAGTCTGTTTTTTTTGTCAAAAAAAAAGGTACCTTTTTTTTTTTTTTTGTCAAACAAATGTATTTAAGATTCCTGTGCTATTACTTACCTTTTTATCTTGTAATAGAAGAGTATTACTCTAAAGCTTCCTTCACGCTTACATAAATGCTATCTTGAAGCTTGTTGACCATGAAGTTCTTATGCCCTTTGGGCTTTCTCACCTACTGTCCATAGACACTGTAGCTTCCAGTGCGTGATATTTCACAGCAGTTAATATTTTTGCTTCTGTTTGCAATGTATAGTATTTTTTAAATTTCATTCTTTTATGGTTGCATTCAGTTTCTGTCACAGTTGTTTTTGTGACTTGAGGAAGAGGTCTATGCCTATCTAGCAAACTAATGAAACACGCCAATTATCATTTCCATTTTTTTCCCCTGAATAGTGCCCAATCCATTTAGCTGGTCATTGTGTTCTTCTTCCCAGTCCTAACTCTGACTAAGTGCTATTCCTTGGGAGTGAACTGCCCCTTGGCTGTGCCTGACAGATGCTTTCCTGCTCTTTGGGAATGTCTTCCAGCACGGCCTTATTAAGTCCAAAGCAGGTGGTTATCTGTTGTGTCGTGCTGGTTTGGGGCAGTCCTGATGCTAGTTCAGCTGCAAGGGACCTCAGGTTGGGCAGGCAGATGATGTTTGGGGGTTTCTTTGTTGCTTTTCCACTTTTCAAAACACAAGGCATGGGAGACATTCAGGTGCCTGACTCAGGTGCTGCCTGCACGTGGCAAAAGAAGTTATGAAAATGTTCTTCCTATGCCAGCTGGAGATTTGAGCCCCTAACCTGTAAAGAAATGTCACCTGCCTTAAAATATCACAGAGGACAAGATGTATTATGATTTAATACAATCAGGTAGAGTTTGAGGGTTCCTCAGCACTAAGCTGCCTGCCAGATGTGGGGAAAAATAGAGGAAGGAGTTGAGAGTTGAGCACGTCTGTATGGGCAGAGAGGGGAAGAACATGTGCTGTGTTCAAGCAACTAGCAACATTAACACTCAATGGTGAGAGCTGTTTCTAAGAGAGAACTGCAATCTCTATTTTGCTATTCCTAATTTGCAGAGTGTAAATCACTGTAATTGCAATTACTGTTACGAAGCAGGAAAGATTGCATGATTTTAATGCGGTTAAAATGTTTCACTTCCCTCCGCCTCTAACATTTATCTGTTACCCACTGTCTTTATTGTAATCATTTAAAGATGTGCTGCCTGTGCTTGGAGTCTGTGAATCTTGACTTCTTCGCAACACAGAAAAATACACAGAAAAATGTTGCCTTTTCTCCTCTGATACGCTTTTACTTCTTGTATAATTCCTTTTTTTTTTTTTTTTTCCCCTTCTCCCCAGAGTGAAGGGGTTGGACAGTCCAACCTGCTTTTCTTGAGAATGACTTGCTTTCATTTCCTCCTGCAGCCAGGGAATAGTTTGGAAATTCAGCTCCCTGGACCCTTGGCGGAGCGGGAGGAGGCCGCCAGCTGCGCGGGCTGCCAGGAGACCAGGAGCGCTTCCTGGCAGAGGTGGGGCCGGAGGAACCCAGTCTGTGCCGTGGGACTCGCTTTCATCTCCTCCACTCTCTCTGCAAGTCAATACCGAAATTTCCTGACTGCTTCTGACTCTTCCAGGCCGAATAGCTGAGCTCCTTAAAAAATAAAGTAAAAGGAGAAAAAGAAAGAAAAAAAACTTGCATGGAAAAATAGTAATAGATTTAAAATATTAGTATGTGCCGGGCTATCCAGTGTCAGAGTGAGTTTCTCTGATTGCTGTGTAAGGAAGAGTGGCCTGTCCATCATCATTGTCCCCTTGCAAGAGTCCCCACTTTATTTAGATATATCCACATGATTCTTCTGTTAAGGACGCAGGTCTATGTTTTTATCCTCGATTTCATCATATTCAGGGCTGGATGCAGCCTGTAATGTTCTGATTTCCACATTTATTTCCCCCAAATTCTGGGAATGTTTGAGTCTGTTAGTTAGTTTTGGAGCAATTCTGGAGCCCTGTGTGCTGCAGACTCTGAGTCCTGTTGCCAAGTTGAAGTGCTGGCAGGAGGAACACTTCAGTGCTGCATGTGCCTTTGCAGGCAAGTTGCTATCAGTAGCAGCACTGCAAATACAACATTTCTTTGATGTTCCTGGAGAAAAATAATCAATATAAAAGCAGTCATGTTCTTGTACTCCAGGAAAAAAATTAAAAGGAAAGAGAAAAAAAAAAAAAAGCTTATTGAGAGATGCTAAGGAAAACATGCCTGGGTAGGAATAGTGCAACTGCGGAGGTTATGCTGCCCACTTTAGTGAGTCAGGGCTCTCCACAGCTCCTGGAACAGAGATCCTTTTCTTCACTCCCATTCTGGTCCTACTAGCGCATCAGCCAACTTTCACCCCAAACTGCAGCTGCTGACAGAAGGGTCTTCTGATGTGTGGAACCAGAGGCCAACCACAATTTGTCCATGTATTTACAGGGATCATTTCACTCCGGTAGAAGTGCAGCCAAATATTTCTTGATAGAACCCTGCTGCATCCATCTAACAACACTGCCCAATTGAGGCAAAGCGAAGAATGCTACAATATTTGTACTGCAGCAGTTGCACCAGGACCAGGTGAAGATAGGATGCTGTTGTGTGCAGTGCTGATGATCTCAAGTAGTTTTCCAGTCCCATAGACCATTCCCATCTCTGAGCTCAAGTTTCTTCCTTTGGTAGAGTTCCTCCTCCTGTGCTTGTCCAGCCTGCTTGTCTGAGAAGTCATCGCACATAAGAAATGAAGAGCCCTCCCATGTCTTTCAGTGCTACTGATATTTTTTGCAATTTTGCAAGGCCAGGCATAAATCATGGCCTTACAGCTCCAACAACTATAATTTCTCATCAGCAGTGATGTGAGCCTGAAAAGAGAAATTAGAGTCAAGAGGATATTTTCCCAGAAGATTAAATGAGTTGTAATGGAGGTCAAACTTTTGGCTTCAGTTATTGGAGTCTTTCACTTTAAAATTGAAAAGCACATCAGCAAAAGCAGGAAGTTCAAAGTTTAGGATGAAATAATGCCTAGGACTGAGGGGAAAAGAAGCACAGGATAGTAAATTCACTAGAAGTTCACCATCACTCTGCATACTGAAGAGAGCTTTTCTTTAACAAGCACTCCCAAGATAATGTATCAGTAGGGAAGGAGGACCCTGGACCATAGCAGTCTAGCCTGAGGAGTTCAAGACCAGGGATTGGGTATTAGTCATGATTACTTTCTGAGTTGCTTGTCAAGCATGAACTTGACATTAATACTGCAGAGATTTTATTGATATTCAAAATATCGCATATTTTTGACATATTAGTATGAATGATTTTAGCATGAGGCTTGTATTTTTAGCTGTTAGGGTTTATTAGATTTCTATATATCTTACTTTAAGTGGGTTTCCCAGGAAGCAGTGTTTCAAAGAACACAATTAAATCTTTAGGTTCGATCTTCTGCGGGTCTGTGTCTAACAGCATGTGCCGATCATCCCCACAGAAAGCGTTTTCGAAGGCTGGCGTTTGCAGGGGCTGCAGAGGGAGCTTTGTGTGCGCGACAGCTTCAGCTTCACGCTCCCAGACACTGCTACCTGGCTGCGCAGAGGGCCCGGCTCTGACCGAGCGCAGCGGAGATCTGTTGACAGTAGTAGTGTTAATATATTGATCTTTAACCTCGCGGGCCTGACCCCGTGGCATACATTCCTGAGTTACTCTGTATAAATATATCTGAGGTCCGTCGGGATTAATAGGTGCATTCATGGGCCTTGTTTGGACACGTGAGCTGTTTGCCAACAGGCGGTTATCGCGGAGGGCGCGCGCAGCTGGAGGGGCTTCGGGAGGCCGCTTCGCTGCTGCTGCTCTGGAACAGGGAATGGGCTCTGTGCTGCCTATATACATTCCGGTTAGGTATTTGTGTAACCAGCTCTGAAAGGCTCCCAGTTGCTACGGCGGCCTCCCAGTGCAGCCTATTGTGTCAGCTCCGTCTTCCTCTGTGTTCAGAGATGTTCCTGAGGTCTAACATGTGCCTCCCTTGCTGCAGCCTGGAATTACTCATCTCATGATGTGGAAAGCAGGTCATTCCCCTGCTTTTTGCAGTAACCATTTATATACTTGAAGATGTTTTATTTGTTTTCTGTAGCATCTTCAATTTTCCTCCCTTTGACTGAGCCACCCAGATGTACTCCTTGCTCCATGAGTTATAGTTCTGTAATATTCTCACTGACCTACACCACCTAGTCGGATAGATCCTTACATTCTGGCAGGGAACACCGATCGGTATTTTCTCACAACCTACATACTGTATACATACTGTATTTTTTCGTGTTTCTCACATTTGATAGTGGGTGTGTCGGTGCCCAGACTTACCGAAGTCAAGGTAAGCGGCACCTGTGGTTTATCTGCAGAACTTTTTGTCCAGGCCCGAAGGCAGTTCAGTTTGGTGGGGCATTAATTGCTTTTGACAAGTCCATGTGAGCTGTTACTCAACGCCTTGTTTTCTTTCAGGTGCTAGCATATATTTTTCCATTCCTTCTCTGTCTGTGATTCCTCACTGTTTCTTGTTTTCCTTTTCTTATATTTTCCTCATCTTACAGAAAGATAATATTTGCTCTATTTCATCCTTCTCGTATTCCATACCTGACGCGGAATCGTATTTAAAAACGTCTCTTCTTACACATAAGCATAGTTATCACAATTACGCAAGCATAACAAACACTGAAATACCTAGTGGTATTTTGTGGCAAAAGCTTTGCAAAAAGTTCAGTGAAACATTTCTGTAGATGGTGGCAGACCTTTGTGTCCAGGCTTGTGCACTGGTGCTGTAGGTGGAGAGGATGACTCTGCCTTACCAAGATGACTCTTGCACTTGTCTGTACTTGGAGGGAGTTTGCGCTGTGCAGTGGCCTTTGTGTGCCACGTGCTGAATGAATTTCATTGCTGCTGTAGCTTCCATCTACAAGGACAGAAGCAAGAAGTCTGCAAGGCCTCAGGAGCCCTTGCTGTGGAAATGCTGTGCAAAAAGTGAGGCAAGTTGCTGTCTGTGTGACAACCACGTGTCAAACTGGAGCCCTGTCACCGACACACTCTTCATTTTAAGAATCAATGCAAGGAAGCATTCTTTAGTGACTTTGACTCAAGGGTCTCTAAAGCCTGTGAAGGTGCCCATGGACTCTGACTTCTTGCTGTATATTATTAATGCTCTTCTCTCTCACAGATGGAATCAGGATTTGATGCCCTTTCAAAAATGGAATCTATAAAAAAAAAGTGGAGAAATAATTTGTGAACCTCAAAGAAATAAAAGCAAAGTGGTAACATCTCCCTGACTGAGTGTCAGGGTTATAAAACTTTGACTGTTTAAGTTTGCTAGTGAGCTCCTCTCTTTTCTCTCTCTTCTCCTGCTTGGGACTCACTGGCTCCCATACTATCTCTTCATGTTGGTCCTTCCTCCCTTGGCATGCCATCGTGTGACCACAGAGCATGTTTGTGAGAAGTACTGTTTACCTAAGCGTTAGCTTTGCACGTTGATTCCTTGTTTTCCACAGGACTCAAACGTGCATAGATTAGATCCTTAGCTGCCGTAACTTGCTGTAGTGGCATCCACTGCAGTGCCACTGCCCTGCTGTAATGGAACTGAGAGTCTGCTGCTGCTGAACCAGCCGAGGCAGGAATAGGCACCTGCCTGTACTGCTTGGAATTCCTCTTGGAAATCTATTGCAAAGACTTTTTAAATATATATTATATATATAAAATTTATTTATTTATTTGTTTAAGTGATAAATCTTGAGGGTAGCTCTGCCATATTTGATTATGAAGTGGGATGTTTACAAGACAGTTCTAAACTATGGAGAGGACAATTGATCCATGGAAGTGTTTGCACCAAGCTGTAGGCCAGTTCCCACTTTAAATAAGTGTGTGTTTGTAACTTTCATTTAAATCCATGGGGATTTTGCATGCTAGACTCACCCTCATGAAGCCTGACTTGGTACAGCTTTGCTGTTTGGTTTGAGGAGATGATACCAAAGTCAACAACTGTTTCAAGTGCCAGCTCTTGACCAGGTAATTGCTAGCAGATTATTAGGTCTGGTCTTGACGTAGTCAAGATCTCAGAAGCGTAGGTAGGAAGTATTAACTTTGTGTAATTACACAAATGGCTGCATGGATTTCCACGCCTTTCTTTTCTCAGTGTATTGTTAATAGCTTATTTGGGCTTGTATTTCACCTTGTCTGTGTTGCAGAGATGAGGGAATTTCTTTTCTGTTTCTGTCTTCATTATCCTGATCAGGTCCCTAGCACAGTCCTTTTCCTGGAAGATCAGGATTCTTCTCTTGATAGTTAAATTTTTTTAAGTGTTGAGTAATAAATTAGCAGGGATTAATTTGGTCAGTTGTATCAGAACTTGAATTGCTCAAATGCAAATGAAGTGGCAACACAGATTTAGTTATAAGTGAGGAAAAGAGACATTTTGATTCTGAATGTATTTTTTTATTTCAGTTGAATTTTTTGGAATGCTTCTAATCAGTAAATGTCTATAAGAGGAAAAGACAATAAAAATCAGTTCATTAATAAAATGTGAAATTATAATAAAAATAGTAAGCTTCCCTTTAAAGCTCATTCATAGGCTGTTTTATGTATCCCATTTGATCTCCTAATCTGAGATGTTTTGGGGAGCTTTAATGCGAAATTGAGCATTTGTGTATGTACTCTCCATGAGTACATACAAAGATAGAGAAGCTTTTATATCTGCCAAAATAGGAAAGGAAAGGAAAAAAAAATATTAAGCTCCCCAGAACTGATAAGTGTGAACTATGTGCACTTTTTGAGAAAGACCACCTACCACCTAAACAGTATAGCTAAGTGTTCAGCTATATACATACAGCAGAGAAGCTGAAGTTACACAAGATCTGAGATGCAAATAGTGTATTTTCCTACCAGTGCTGATATGTCCTTTTCCTTCAGTCTAGTTTTAAAGGCAAAGTGCACAAGACTTTGGTCCCACGTCACGTTTGAGGGAATATAACTACAATTTTCAAAAAGGAAAAAAAAACAAAAAAAAATAGTCTAAGAAATTAATCGCGATCCCAAAAGTTATCCAGTTACTTATCAGAAGCTAGAATATAAGTCACTAGGACAGATATCTGTATTACCTAATTTTAACAGCTGAAAAAGTAGCATAGTCCTTCTGGCCCTTTTGCAGTGAATGGAAAAGGATATTCTCCAAAGGCAGATTTATCCTACCCGTTTTAGGATGAAATGAGATGCTTTCCAGCTATATTCCACTAGTTTTGGGGGCCACATGGAATATTAGTTTTAAATTGATGCTTATCCGCCAGCTACAGTTAAGTGAAATATCAAATTAAGTCAAACCAAGTAGAAAGCTACGTTGGATATTATGCTCTAAAGAGATGCTGCATTTGCTGGATGTGCATCATAAGTTTTTTTGTTTTTTTCCCTTTTTTTGGTCTTCGTTGCTTTACCCTTTCTACCGCACTCTATTCTGACACCTTTTTATTTATCATCATGAGGCCAAGAATGCCTGGGAAGGTAATTTTCCATATGTAAGTTTTACTGCCGTAAGTTCTGCTAAAGAAAGTTCTTGTCCCTTTTCCATGCTTGCATGCCTCTCATGACTCTGCATAATTGATTTGTGATCCATTCTGTTATTTTTCATACAGGTTTTTAGTATTTGTTGTCTTCCCTCAGACTCTAGAGCCTTCCGTTTTCACTGCTCACATCTGAATTCTCTCCCTTTTGCCACTGTCTTTCTTGGATAGAAATGTCCAGCTCTAGAAGGAAGATTCTTATGGGATCCCATTTTTTTTCTTTGTAGGAAAAGACATATTTCCTTTCAACTTAAATAGTATTTTGGATACTTTTCTCGGTTGTCTTACTATTTACTTTTAATTTTTATTTTGCTTTGCTCCCTCTGGGTTCCAGTAAAGCGTTTCTGCATGTAAAAGAAACTCCTGACATTTTTGTGTAAATTTAAAAATGGCACATCTTTCCACTTTGTTATGTGGCTTAACTGTGGTGCAGTTAGCTGAAGTTTCTGGTAGTTCACCCTGGAAAGTGTCATCCTGTTGCATCCACTTTACATATGTCAAATATATCAAACTAGGTAAAAAGCAACACAGCCTCGAAATAGATGTTACAAGTGTTATGTTCCTTATGTAGATGTCTCAATGTGAGTTAGAAGTCCCACCTCTGAGATGTGGAGCCATTCATCTGGATAGTGGGGCAACTTTGGGTTGGGTAGAGCTAGAAGGCTCCTAAAGCATACTGTGCTGCTTGTAAATGTGTATGATATTTCCCAGTGACAGGTAGCATTTAGGTAGACTCTGCCTCCAAGGTATACAACCAATAATTAAAAAATAAAGAAATACAAGCGCAACCAGAACCATCTGGACCGGTCCCTGTTCCATGGTGTCTTTCCCAGTGTGATGTTCCCTCTGCATTGGATTCTTAAGAGCCGTAGGTATCCCAAGTGATTTGAGACAGAGCGACTGAAGAATTAATACCACTGGAGTCCTGCTGTGTAGGTGTGGGTCAGCCACTCTAGGAATAGGAGTGACCTGTAATGCACATACAGCAGGAAATTTATAGCTTGCTCTGGAGAGCGCTGTAGTTTTGACGCTCCTTTGAACTAACATGTTTGCACATAATTCATTCTGCAGCTTATTCCGAGGAGCTGTGGGTGCATTCCTAGTCTGTTTTGATCTCTACGAATTGCAGACGTTGCCTCTGTAATTGCTATCCGTATTCATTATCGCCGTCGTGGTGTTGTGTGATGCAGTTTATGGAGATTTTTCACTTTATGTGATCTCTGTCTGGAGTCTGCGTTAGTTTTGGATCCCTCTGAACCATAAATGGTCAGAACATCTTTTTCTAATATTATTTTGGATATCATCTTCTCGGTCTGAAATATATATACTTTTATTTTTTTTTCCTTTCTTCCTATGAATATATGTATTTGTGTGTGTGTGTGTACATGCGTGCCTCTTTCTCTAGGGAATTTAGTCTCAAGCCTGCTCAGAAGAGCAGCAAGATCGTTGCTTGCAAATAGGAAGGATTTTTTCTTGTTGTTTGTTTGTTGTTTGTTTTAGTTGTTACTCAGAGGAGGACAGACTGGATAAGTAAAACAAAACCATTGAAGCTTCAGGTGGAGTGAGAGGGAGGAAAAGAGCCGAGCAGATGCCTCTGTGCTGTTCATTGCCATGGCATGCCCTCTCCCTCAGTGTGTCCAGATTTGATCAGCATGCTTTATTAACTAGAAGGAAACAGACAAATACTCAAAAAAACCCAAAAACTCAGTCTTGGTAATACACCTCTAAAAGGCAGCCCTCTGTAGATGGATGTGAAGCAGGTAGCCACACTCCCGAGCGATCGATAGTTGTAGCGTCTCAGTGAAAGGCATTTGTTCCACGCTTTGGAAAATCCAACTGGATCCATCTAGCCGCTTCAATAAGATCCAAGAAAACTAGACTAGCCTTATAAACCGGAAAGCTCTGTTATGAATAGCACAGACAAGAGCTGAGGGCTCTGTGAACTTGTGTCCTTTGCTCATGCAGGACCTCCAGCGTCTTAACCTGTCTCAAGGAGGGGGCCGTGCTGCAAGGTGACAGTTCAGTGTCTGCAATGCCCACATTGCTGGGAGCATCATTGAAAGGCAGTGCATGCTGCCGTGGCGGTCGTTACAGTAAACTATAACATTCAGTTTTGTTTTTCTCTTTTTTCACTTCTTCCAGTCCAGGCAGCAGGAGGTTAAAACACAAAAAAGTGCGTATATTGTAACGAAAACTTAATCCTTTTTCAATCTGTGTATGATTTTACTCTAGACGAGGCAACTTTCCAGATTTACATTAACCAATATTTGAAACAGGACGGTTTTAAAGCTGAAAAAAGCTGTCTAGGACATCGTATACTACGTTAACCTGAAATGCTTCAGAAAAATGATCTTTCTTTTTTTAAAATAAAACTGTCAGAAATAGCTAAGTTTTGTAATAGCGGTGACAAACATTAGAACTTGAAAAGTTCAAACATTGACTGTAGTATTTTGGCAAAACATTTTCTTTTTTTTTTTTTTTTTAATTTTTCACTATTTTGAAGTATGCTGGCAAGCCTCTCACTTGTTCACAACAGCATTATTTACTCAGTTACTGTGCTTGGGCCAGTAAGCCTGGAGACCATAGCTTAGACTAGACGTGAAGAAGGTGTCTTTGAGTAAAAAACACCAGTCTACTGACTGTCAGAATAAATCAGTTCCTGTCATCAGTATTCATAACATTTTTAGCATTAGATTAAAAAAAAATGTTTGAACAAAATGAGTGGTTTTGAGAGGCAATGGTAAGCCATTGGTCAGAGATTCTTGCATAAGCATCTGCACTGAGTGTTGGTGTCTTTTTGGATTCTGATTTATATTTTGAAGTGGTGAAACCTGCATGTAGGTCCCAAGCTGCTCAGTTCCGGATCTGGTATCAACAAGTAGAACCATTGGTTGAAAATACACGGTGTTTTCCGTGTGTCTAACACCGAGCTGAGGCTCTGGTGCCACTTCAGTGGCTGTTAGTTGTTGTACTGTCATCAGAGTGATAGTGGTTTTGCAGAGGACCTGTTTTACATCTCCATGCCTGCAGGAGTGTGATAGCATGGAAGGAGATGTCGCACCTGTGTGCGATCCAAGGCCGCATGATGCAGCTTAGCCATCCCCTTGGCTGCTCTGAACCTCTTTGTATCACAGGAATCTCTGTAGGTCTGAGCTAACAGCTAAGAAATATTGGAAGTTTGATGTTACATATTGTTGGAGATTTGCAGGTGCCAGACCCTGTTGTTGTGCGGGTGATAATGTCACAAGCGACGGGAGGAAAAGCGTGACAGGCCAATCTTCCTTCCGCTGTCTTGGTACCAAAAATGTTCCTGTGTGCTTCTTTCTCACAGGTAGAAAGGGTTATTCAAGGCACTGTTCCTCAAGGACTCAAAAAAGGCAAGTAGCCTTTGTCTGCTTCCCTTCGGAAGCCATTTCTTTCAGCTATAGTTTTGGGTGGTAAACAATGTTTATACAGCCCTCGAATTGAGCATTTTTATTTGAATCGAATAAAGCCAGTCAAATACTGTTTGGCACTAGGCAACAAAGTATATACATTGAGGTGCCAAGAAGAGACTATGCTGGGCTTTAGATGCTTCACATTCCAGACCTGTTACCTTCTCGAGGTAATATTTACCAGATTTCAGTTCAGCTGGAGCTGAAGAGCAGGCCTGCAAAAGAGCAGGGAGTTACGGAGATTTTAAGTTTGAGGAGGAAAAGCTTGAATGAGCTGCTCCTTCATGCTGAATTCTTCCTGGGTAACTGATTTAGATGAAGGCAGTGTGAAGAATAGTTACTCACAGGCAGTTTATTCAGGCTAAAATCGCTGTGCATGGCTGTAAAAGAAAAACAGAAAAAGGAAGGGGAAAAATGAGAGACCTATTCCAACCATGGATGAAAACCTGCCTTGGCTCGGAGGGGGATGTGTATGACTCAGTGCACATTTGCAAATACGACGACACAACGGTAGTTTTTTGCCCCTATGCATGCTTTGCTTTTCTATCTACAGGGCTTTGTCTAGTCACAAGAGCTCTGCTGCTAGAGGAGATCATGTTCCATGGCTCAATCAGTGCTTGAAATCTTGTTTACAAACAGAGCTAGTAAATGAGCCAAGGCCAAATGACTGGAACTCATAAACATTTCTGATCTGAGCAAATTGTAAAATCCAAAGCTGGAGAGAAGATGAGGGAGATTGGCAAAATCACCCACATACTTCATGTTTCAGTCCCATCCAAACGCTCCTGGAGAGTGATTTCAGATTCTTGCCTACCAAACTGGACTATCAGGGAGAAATTGGCTCCAGTTCAGTTGGATTTTATTTGATTATGCCTTCATGCTATTGTAGCTGAAAGAAGTGCTCTAATTCCAAATAGGATGTGTTACAGTTGTGCAAATTCCTTAATCTTATTTTCCATTCATTTATGTAGTAATTAAAACCATAGACCTGGAAACTGCTCTCACAGGCAACCTTCATTTGTAGAAGCCTATTTAATTTTGTATATTCTATGATTGTATATTCTGATCAACGCTTTTTCTCTTCCAGAAAAGGGTGAAACTCACTGGCACTACCTTCATTAGCAATCTGTGCATTGGCTCTGTTTCTTAAAAGTTGTACTTACATTCCATTGTACAGATCTTAACAATGTAATCAGTTTTTTAAAAAATCTTTTTTTTTTCTGCTTACAAGGCCCTACAAAAAGCTCTAATGAAAGAATAATCACAAGCTTAAAGAGAAAGGAAAGTTTTAAGGGACTAATTAAAGCTTGGTGGTTTAAAGGAATGAAATGATGGGAGAGCTCCAAGTGAGATGAGGCAGCAGAAGCAAAAGAGCTACCACCAACTGCGAGGAAGGGTAGATGAGCACTTTAAAATGTGGTTATGGGGGTTATATAAGTATGCAAACAGAGAGACAGAGATGATAAATCACAATTTGTTCAGAAAACAGCAGTTTTAAGGTAAACTACCTAACAGTGGTCTGCAGTTGTAGGTTAGAGGCAGCGCTTTGCCCTGCTCTGTCCTGTGGTAATAGGACACCAGCACTTCCAAGTTTCAGGTTAAGGGGGAAGCAACAAAGGACATTTTTTACAGTAAACTCTTACTTGATATAAACCATTTTATTTGATCTCCATGCAAGCGATCTACATTAACTTTTTTTTTCAGCTGAAACAATACTGTCTTCCCACTTGAAACTGGAAAGTATTTTGTGATACAGGATGGCTTTTTCTTGATTGAAATTTAACCCCAGGCCGGGGTAATCTGGAGAGCATTACTAGCAGGTGCCTATGTATTAGCTGTTTTGACATAAGTGGGATAAGCTCAGCCTAGTAGGCTAAATCTTTCAATATGCACGAAAAGCTGACACTAGTTTTCATCTCCCCCACTGGTAGTTTGAACAGGAAAGCCACTAACAGCATAGGCATGAAAATGAGCATCCTCTCTTACTCCTACGCAGAGGAGTTCTTTCCAGAACACAGATGTTAGGTAGGTTGGGAAAGCAGTAGGGAAAATCACATTGCTAGACTGAGATGCATCAAGGGTTTGATCCTTTGGGCTCTCAATCTAAGGTATTTCATGAGAAATAAATTCATACCATTTTCCCTTACTATGAAGAGCTCTGATAAAGGAAGGTTTTTAAGTACAAGGCTATTTAGGAAAGGTCTTCAACTGATTTCACTGGAACTATATTTAAAGTGAATAAATGCCATGGCTTTTTTTTGTGAATCTTTTTTTTTTTTTTTTTTTTTTGGGAAGAGTGGTAGGCTTCTTCCCTGCTATTCTGCTGTGGATTGACACTGATTTAATGACTTATCTCACATACATTCATTTCTAGATAGTTACAGCACCCTGAAAAAAGAATACAGGGGAAAAAAAAAACATTTGACTTGAAAAAAAAGAAAAGATAAAATCGTATTACTCTGCTAAGGTAGAGAGACACTTAAATACAGCAGTATGAATAGCTTAAACTGAATTGTGAAACAGCCTGGGAATGTCTTTTCATTGCCATTTTCTGGATTTCAACACCACTAAGTTTGTCATGTATGACGGCTTTGTGGTTGTTGTGACACTGTTGGAGAAAATTGGATTTGGGGAAAGTTTTCCTAGTAGTTCTTTAAATAATTCAAAATGTTTTCCATTTTTTTTTCCTCCCCAGCACAGCTTCCCTTTGCAGTGGTACATTTTTTGTAAAGTAGCTTTGTCTATGGTGTTGTTTCACTGTGGCATTGTATAATCTTCAGGATAGATTCAAGAGATTTCCTGCCATTCTCTTGGATTTCATAGCAATACTTGTGATTAAAGGCCCTTTTACGTAGAAAATTAAAATGCAGATGCATATGCAGAGACTTAAAGCACCGTTCAAGCCATCCAGCACTAAAAGGCACAAGTCAGAGCCTGTGATGAGCATGTTTGCTCTCGGGGTTGCAGGCTTTACAGAATGGAGCATTCAACAGCCTGATTTTGCAAACACACACATATACAGCTAAGCAGAGCTTGCCAGTGTCTCTAGGACAAGGGATTATAGTATATGTTAGCATGACCACCTGACCGAAAGAGCTGGGAACTTTTGTCCTGAGAGGAAAATAAGGTATGTGCTGGTTTCACCTCTCCGGACGTTGGGGCCGGCATCCTGTAGATGCTGATGGTGGGTGATGTCCTCTCTTGGAGAAATGTACGGTGCCTCAAATGCTTCTACCAGGGCAAACACTTCAAGATGTGTTTCCCTGAAGTGCAAACCTCTGAAGCAAGGTTCACTGCTGGAAAAAATAGAGCATGGGAAGAACTTCTTTGCCGTGAGGGTGACAGAGCCCTGACACAGGCTGCCCGGGGAGGTTGTGGAGTCTCCTCCTCTGGAGGTCTTCAAAACCTGCCTGGATGCTGCCCTGTGCCCCGTGCTCTGGGTGTCCCTGCTGGAGCAGGAGGGTTGGACTAGATGATCTCTAGAGGCCCCTTCCAACCGTAACCATTCTGTGATTCTGTCTGCTCATCTCAGACCCCCTCAAGTGAGCCCATTAATTTCGAGGGTTCCCATAGGTGACTCTTGCACCCTCCTGGAAGAGTCTTCAGCCCAGCTCTGAGCATAATCCTGTGGTCACGGCGCCAGGGAATCATTTACATCTGGTAGGTGTGGGGGCCACCTAAAAATGCCGAGTGCCTGAAAGCATCAAAGCTGGACTGTGCAGGGGTCACAGAAAAGTGTCCCCCGCTGTGCAGAGCGCCTTAGCTTGAGGAGCCTTACCCGTAGCGAAGGGAACACCGTTTTCTTTGCCTGACTTGGGTTTATAGTTTTCCGTTTATTACCAAGCGCTGGTGACAAATCTCTTTAGCACCCGGTGCCGTGTGTTGAGGAGCGCATTCCTGCTGCCTCCGAGCTGGCCCGAGCAGCCCCCTTGGCACCCGGCCGCTGTCTCCGAGCGCAGGTGCATCCTGTCCATCTGCGGCAGGTTCCCACCAAAGTTGTTAAGATTCCTCCGTTCCCACGTGCCTGGCGCTGACCTCGGCCCCGGAGCCTGCAGAAAGCCTGGAGCTGTGAAGAGAGAGGCTTGCAGAGCACACGCAGCTATACGTAGGTATATACCAAGAGTCTTTCTTCCATGCTGAAGGGAAGAGGGGATTTGTAAGAGAAGTAAGGGCTTCATTGAGTCCGGTGGATTCAACAAAAGTATGTCTGTACAATATATATGTTTTTAAATATAGCTCATTAGGAAATTGGCACTGAGATAACATGGTGAATTAAGTTTCAATCCAGCTGGCAAAGCATCACGAAATTCATCAGAAACGTGCCAAAAAGAGGAAAAAATAAAAAATAATAAGAAAAGAAAAGAACATTAAAGAACATTTATAGTCTATTTCTTAAACACAAACACACACCTTACACTCAGTTTATTGTTGGTAAGAGAGAGGAAGGTATTTTATTACATAAAAATTAAAAGTTGCTTGGTTTAGGGAGGAGGTAGATGGCTGCTCAGGTTTTTTAACCACTGCAGTCAGCACCCCAGATTCTCTGTATAAAGCAGTCTCATTTACAAGCGATGCAGCTGGACTTGTGCTTGCATCTGTTCCTTCATCCAACCAGGCCTCTTGTTACAGGTTGCTTTTGAAGTTATCACTTGTAGGCAACCAGGGAAAAAAAGGCTGTGCAATGAAAGAGAGAGAAGGTCTGTGCCTTTGTTATGAGGAAAATTGCTACTGAGTCCTGTGAATGATAGAAGACTAATCCATTTTAAGTGAGTGAAGTCTTTGCAATCACAAACTCTTGACCTCACAACTCAGGCAAGTCGAAAGATGTGCTTTGCCATTGGGGAAGGCTGGTTTGTGCTCCCTGATGAGGATACAGTTTTTTTAAGAGGAGATAGGAGAGAATTCTCTGCAATCCTTGCTTATGATTCCTAGCTGAAAGAGGAGCAGCACTCCATGGAGAGAGATGAAAGACACTACGAGTATTTTTCTTGCATTCCAGTGTAAGCAGAATAGCAAAGTACATACCTGAGAATTTTCCAAACACAACACACGTCTATTTACATATTTGATTTCAGTGGTGATACATGATAATCTGGGATTTCATTCAAAGGATCCTGACACTGATTTGAAAGGAGTTCTTCTTCCTTGAATGTTCACAGAATAACTGCTGAAAGCCAAAGGACCTTTTGTTGGCAACCCAGAGCAACAGAGAGCGTGAGGCAAAGAGCCTGAGGACAGTTGCCTCTTGTGTGAAAAATCTCTCTCTGTTTACAGGTGTGGAGGTAAATTCCTGGGCCTTTTGAAGGTGGTGAAAATGCTTTCAGTGGAGACAAAACAGCACTCAGATTTCTTAGAGGCTTCAGTAGCTTTGTAAGTGGTTAAGTGGTCCAGATACTTGTTGATGGATGCAGCAGCTTTCCGGCTAGCTTGTCCAGTATCTTTCCAACAGAAAAGGATCTGGCAGTTCCCATCAGAAAAGTACAGGACCTCTGAGCATGGATATGGGACTCTGGGCATGAGACCCAGCGGTGAGGGACACGTTCTCATAATAGAATAGTGGGCAAAACTGCTGGGTTTGCTTGTGAAGAAATGTTTTTTTCAGACTGTTACAATTGCAGCATTGTGTGATCAGCAGCGATATCCCGGGGGGATTCTGTTTGGGAAGGAAAGCAGTTCTGCTGATTGTTCCCACCATATGTTTTAACCTGCCATGAGATTAAGATGACTTCATTGAGAAGCAAAGATAGCAGCATCATTTGTGTTTACCTTCCCTTGTGGCTTCTCTGCATGAAAGGAGACATGTAAATAGGACTTTGGAAAAAAAGAAGAATTGGGGTCAAACCTTTCTGACTTTCTAAAATGCATAGGAGATTTGTATATGCCTGAAAGACGGTCCTGCATGGGAAAATCAGCACTTGCAGCTCTTACTCCAATTAAGCAGCTCAAAATTCGGACCTGAAAACAGCACTTCTGTGATGCATTAGTGTTGTTTGCATTGCCCGGCCGCTGCCTTTCAGCTGGAAGGGTGAGAGCAAGCCAAGCGCCTAAAAAGATTTAGGGAAAGCAGAGAGTCTGGTGAGGTTTTGCTGTGGAATTTCTCTTCAGCAGATTCATTTCCGAGCAATCTTAAAGGCAGCATCCGAAAGCACACGCGGAGTGCTGCACATCTGAGGCTTGCAAGTATTTACATGCTGCGTACTAGCTGACCCAGTTTTCCTTTTACTTCAGTTCTTGCAAGTAGGCAAATAGTTGATCTTGCACAGAGAACTTGGGAAGATTTCTGTATTCATTTTGAAAAACAGGATCATTCAGCATCAGTCTTGCTAAGTCTGTCCTGAGCAATTGCTTGATCCCATCTGTACTGTGCTGCTTTGGGCAGGAACAGGGAGGTCCATTAATCATTTACTCTACCCAGCAGTGTAATGTGATGCTTTGCTCATGCAGGAGATGTAACAGTCTAAGGCTAGAAGCAACAAAAGATAAGTTTTAAGTACCTACTGAAACCGGAGTGGGGATAAAATGGATTTGGGGTTTGTTTTGGGGTGATTTTTCATTTTTTGCCTAGAAGAGACCGGACAATTTCCCTTTTCATTTTAGCCAGAAGTTTCAGCAAGTGGAGTCTGCCTTCTGATCATCCTCCAACCTCAGACATTTGGATCCAGGCATTTGATTCAACGCTCTGTACTTACTTAGTCTGACTGTTCTAAAAGTTAATACTCACAGAATTTTATTTTACAGCAGAAATGATCTTCTGGGCAGTCCTCACTTTCTTAAAGCTGCAGAAGGAAAATGGAGTTTCTTGAGGAACATAATCTTGTTGAGGACAATGCAGCCTTGGGACAGGAGAGTTTCTAAAGGTCCACAGTTGTGACTGTGATTGCCTCACTGTTGCTCTGTGACTGGCAGCAAGAGTTTTAGAACCCCCTGTGCTAATTTAATTTAGCCCAACACACGTTTAAGATGTATACCCAATTTGCACTGTCTCCAACCCCTATTTTCAGATTTCTTCCTATTCCTTCCTTAGATACTTCCCTTTTATTCAGGACAGCCTATACAGCTCTCTGACTTCCTCTTAAGCAAATTGCATGGCTGTATGTGGAAGGGCTGTGCACTGATGTGCACATTTCTTAATTATTTCCCTTCCAATCCTGAAACACATTAAAATTTTCTAATCTTATTTGCAAATGTGCAATTATGGGGGAAAGGGAGAGAGGCCAGAGGAAAATTTGGACTGCAGCTCCTCATGCTGCAGGCACTGCAGTCTGGCTGAGAGAGGCATCCTTCTGTGAGCATCACTTTCTGATTACATCCAGTGCATTTGATCTGTGCAAAGATAATGGTAAAGATAATAAATACATTTACATATAACAAACCAGAAATTAAAGGGGGTTGTAGCTGTTGCAGTTGCAGGTGGTGATTTCTTGGCTTTCTAGGCAACCTGCCTCCTTCACTCTCACTTTCTTGGTGGCAGGAGGCAGAAGCTAATGAGGCAGCTGGGGGCAGGAGCTCTTGCTCTGAGCTGTTTGGCTGTTGCTGCCTCTGCCGTTACAGCTTTGATGGGTGCTCCTTTCCCCATGGTTCAGTCAGTTGCAGAGGAAGAGAAAAGCAGAGAATCTGATCCCACTGACATCCAGTCATATACTGTGCTGGCAAGGTAGATGAAGGCCGTAGATGATATACAGTATCAAAGAGAGGGAGAGGAAAGATATACAGGACATTTTTGTAGCTTTTCTGCCTTTTTTCTTTTCCTTGTAGTTTAATTTTTCTGTGTAGCCTAGTGGCTTGGCTTCTAATCCTGCAGATATGTTTTTGATTTTTTTCTTAATATTATTTTCTACATATGTGGCTATTCTCCAGCTCACAGAGACTGACAGAGAACTTTTGCTATATGTTTTTGGCAAAGATGAGCCAGGGAGCAGACAAGATTTAAGGTCAAAGTTTTCTGTACATCTTAGCAGGCACCAAGTTAGGACTAGTTGGCCAAGACATCCAGTTCCATTTCAGTGCCAAAACCTGCAACTGATTTTCAAAACATCACAAGAACTGTTGGGGTCCTTGAAAACCAGGCCAGAAACATCAAATTGCAACTTCTTTGGAAATCTTCCATTAAAAAAAAAAAAAAAAAGTCTTTCAAATTACTGGCTGCTAAACACCTGAATACCTGGTCTGGTCTGTAAACCTGGCTTCATGCACCAAAGGAGTTAATCCATTTTTATTAGCAGTGCGTTGCCATCAGTAGCACAACCTAAGAAGAAAACGTGAGTCTGTGTGTGTCAGCATGTACCTGCATTAACTCCCTTGCTGCAGCAGGACGTCAGACAGCATCGCCTCCATGGCCTTACCAGGGGGATGGTCAGGTAATACAGCCTGTACCAGAGACTTTTGGCCATGCTTTCAGATAGAGCAGACTGCTCCTGATGTATTTCTCTTTGTATTAAGTTTCATTCTCCGTCACTTTTGTGGGTGATGAAATAGCCATGAACCTTTCTCAAGAAGGATTTGTGATGGGAGTCTGTCGAGTTCTTGGCTGTTAGTTACATCGCACAGGAAAAGGGCAAACATATGGGATCTGGCATTTTCCAGCATTTTTTTTTATTCCCTGCAATACTGTTAGGAAAAAGAGGAGATAAAAAGAGATGCCATAGCTGTTTGTTCAGAATTAATACCTTGTCTTTCTTGGGTTTTTAGCTGGTGTGGATAGTATTGTCTTTTTTTTTTTTTTTTTAGACTAAATATTTTTTGGATTGAGACATCAGAGGCTAGTAGCTTCCTGGAAATAATTGTGAAAGGGTGACGGAAAGAGAATGACCAAAGGGAAAAGGAATTAAATGCAGAGTTTCTGGCCAACTGGATTCAGTCAATTCAGACAAGATACAGGAAGATTACAGCCATTTTCACAATGGTCTCCAGACCAAATTAAGGAACCTCAATGTCAGTTCCAGCGGCAGCGTTTAAACACAATTGAGGTTCAATTTGCAACATGATTTGGTTCAGCCTGGGGACAATTGAAAAACTACAGATCTAAAATGTCTTATATTGTTAGAACCTTAAAACTTCAATGGTTGCTTTCCTTTGCAAGGTTTTCTTGGTGTTCACTGTAGGATTCATACAACCTCAGTGTGCTTGTTAGAGGAGCAGCAATACAAACTAGGGAGAGTGTAACAAGATGCTCTTCTCCTTCTGTCCTCAAAATGACCCTAAGAGCCATTTTGCATCATGAATCCCAAGCAGCAGCTTTCCTAGGACACCACCAATGATTCGAGTTTTGTTTTATTGCCTCTCTTTGTAAGAACCCAACCTAATCCCTAATTACGATTCTCCAGTGCCTAATCACCCTGCCTCGATTGCCTTGTTATGCCAGTTGCATTTTGACCCGAAGACCACGGCAGGATATTTTTCACCATTATGGAAATGGAGAATACAAAAGACAATTATTTTGGAATGTCAAAAGTCCACCAAAGCCCAGAGCGGCGGGAGCAGCTTGATAGATTTAATTACTTCAATAACCGGAAGGCAGCCCGCCGGCTCCCTGTGCGGCTGAGGTCAGCGCTTTGGCAAGGCTCCTCCTGCTTCGAGATGGTGAAGGAATGAGAAATAGCAGCAGAACCAGAAGCCCCTTGTTAGATTTTTAAGTAAGAAGCACGTAGTTTGATCAGATATATTTTCAGAAAATTCTGTATTGGCCTAATTGTATCTAATTCTCCACTCAGATTTTTTCTTTTTCCCTCCACCCTCATATTTTCTCATAGAGCTTGATATGTTTTTAAGGGGGACTAGCAGGTGGGTCAGCAGTGGAAGATGCATCACAAACTCTAGTAGTTATTCTCTTCTAAATCTATGCCCACCTACATTGTGATTACTTCAGACTGTGTGGGCATAAAGAGCTTGACAGAGGCTACGAAAGCGGAAGAGTAAAGTACCTATTTGTATAACCTCTATAGTATTAAGTATTTTTGCTCTGGCAGCCTGCGAGTTTGCAGAGAGCTTGTCGCACTTGTTGAGCCCTCAAAACTACTTTATGATATAAATAATCACACATATGGATTCCTTGCTGAATGTCAGGCATCCAATGTGTCTTCATTATAAAGAAAAAACTTAGCTACTATACCAAGAAATTACTGAGCTGAGAAAACAATTTTCAGATTGGCTTCTGTTAGCATAACTGGTGAAAGAAAGTCATGTTTAAATAGCTGCAGTAGGAGACCCAGTAGGACTAGAGTTATGTTTCTGTGATTTTCCCCATTGGAATAATTTCATAACTTTAAAATCTGTTTTCCTAGTGAAGACATACTGAGACTTCCCCATTTGACTGCAGTGACAGATACGGTGGTGCAGGAGTGGAAGTGCTTTTAGTGTTCAGTTGTTCTGATGTTTAAAAGGCTCATTCAGCAGTTGGCAGCTCAACCTGCTCTCATTCTCTTTGCATTTTTGCTGAAGGAATCTCTCCGTTCCTGTATTTGTGTCTGTCTGTCTTGCGAAGTGTCAGTAATCCAAATTTACTTAATGTAGTAAATTACAAGATTAAAGGCATCAAGGAGTAGGAAACTTTGCATCATCTATACCACTCTGACATGGATAGATTACGTGCCTGTGAAAGATGCCTCGCTGCTGGCCTTTTTGCGGGGGGGTTCTTGACTAAAAGAAGGTGCAATAACAGCATATATATGCTTTGTATTATGTTCTAGGTGCACATATATCCTCTTTTGAGTGAAAAGCTTCTCCAGAGCCGTTAAGCCTCATAGGGAAACCAGATTCACTACGATCCCAGTAGTTCTATTCTGACTTTCATCAGTGTCCCTCTTGACCTCAGTAGCAAATGGTTGCTGTCAGGTATAGACAACAACATTTCATTGACAGCTTTGGGGGTGAAAATTGGAATATTACAGCAAAACTGAAATTGGACACGGGGCCTGTGCAGTGTCTCTTATATTCCTTTTGCACTGCCTGACTCTGAAGACTTGCTGCAAGCGACCGCAAGTGATACGTGGGCAGAGAGCTCCGCATGTATTTCTGCCCAAGAACCCCAATTAGCTGATGGACATGTTCATAACATGATGTCACACGGCAGGATAGAGCTTCAGAAATAATGGAAAGCTGATGTACAGCTGATTGAGCTCTGAAGGCTGATTGGAGTTCCCAAGTATAACCTGTAGGCCTCCGTAATACAGTTCACTGTGTCCACTGTCCTTCCAGAGAGCCTGTTTCCAGCATGATTCTGTAGCTGTGTCAGGGGCAGGAGGCTTAGCACAGAAATTGTCCATGAGCTCTGAGAACACAGATGGGTTAGGCAAGTTTCTAAGTTCTTGGAAAAATGAAGAGGATTTGTGACCCAGCTGTGACAGACAGGACAGGATCCTACCGAAAAGATGAGCAGTTTTGGCTTACAAGTTGTCCTTCCTTCCGTGATGTTGAGCATGCGGCTTCGCTTACCACATTTTGATGTCATTAAAGGGATGTCAGGCCAGGCTCATGACAAGAACCCATATGTTGATCAGAGAGTCGAGGAAGAAACAATGTCATGTTATGCAAAGGGCTGCTGCTTGTTCAAAAAAAAAAAAAACAAGTAGGATTTGCTATCAGTGACTTGAAATCTAAACAGGCCTAAATGGTCCTAATAGTTACAGGGTTTAGGGAAGCTTGCCAGAGCATAGAAAGCATAACAACTGCATTTAATAACAATCAAGCTACTCTTATAAATATTTGCATGTGCTGCTTCAAAGCCTACTACATGGTCATTCATGTACCGCAGTCAGAAAGAAGATGAGGAGAAAAAAGATGGAGAGGGAAAAAAAAAAAGGACACTCTGTGTTTTGTAGCTGCTGTAATAAAGAATGGGCAAAACACCAAGGAGAAAAGAAAAAGGAAAAGAAACCCTCCAAAGTTTAATAAACACAAAAGGAAATAAAAATAAATCTCTGGAGCATTTATTACGAGCCCTTGATGGAAGGATTAGGATGGAGCTCTCAGCCTTTCCAGTGTGGGTGTATGTGTGAAGTCGGCCTGTCTCGCTTCTTCCAGCAAGAACAGAAAAGTTGTTTACATTTCCTAACTAGTGCATATCATTAGGGTTTTTTTGAGTCAATAGCAGAAATGAAGATTCAGGGTGGAAGGCCCAAGTTTGGATACAACTGAATTTACATCGTTTCTTTTTTTCTTCTTGCCAGAAACAAAGCCCAAATCCTAAAAGTACTGTGTCAAACAATGTTTTGTTTCTCTTGAAATGTCAGTACACTCGGTGCTTGTGAGAAAAGCAATTGGAATGAAAGGCTTAGCTCGTCAGACCCGACTGTTGAAAGCAAAAGTGTCATCCTTTCTTGGGAGGAGATCCCTGACTTGGGGCACATCCCTCAGGTGAAACGAACTCCACTTCGGTTCCCCCTCTCCTTAAGGGAACTTCTCTCCGTTGCTCTCTGCTGCCAGGAGCCATGGCCAGGTGTCTGCATGCTATTTTGGGCCACAGGTCGCAGGATGTGGTTCGTCTTTCCTGTTGACACTGTTCCATCCTGCAGAAGGATTAACTGGAGCAAAACTCGGGGCAGGTATCACGCTGCAGGCTGCCCTGCTCCGTGTTTTGGAGAGGCTCCCTGCATCCCCCCTGCTGCACAGGAACACAACTGCTCTCTGTCCTCACTGGAAGCACAGAGGGTGCCTGGGCTTCAGCCTCTCCACCGCACGGAGCAGAGTGAGTCAGAGCCTCAGCAAGCACGCTGCCCTTAGCCGTCAGCCGAGGACATTCCCATGCCACCTTTTAACCTGGGCATTGGGAACAGAGCTTGCTCGAGGAGAAAAAGAAGAGAAAAGCTTGTCCCAGGATGCTCATATCTTGAATGAGCTGTTGGGCTGAAGGGACACAGAGGGATGCTGCTTTCACCTTCTCCAATTGTGTTTTCTAGCTGTTGTCTCAAATTTACTGTGGTGGTTGTGACTATGATTGTTACAGCTGGAAGTCTTCAGTGATTTGAGATTGCATTGATGAATAATTTAAAGACAATAAAGACGAAATATTTCATTACTTTTGCTATTCTCTCTCCCCAAAACAAAAGAAAATTATGTTTTCTTAGCTACGGGAAACATATTGATTTAATTCCACTCATTAGTGATAATCTTTCAAAGAATACTTAAGGACTCTACTCTGTAACAGCATAACTGTGTTTGCAGGCTAGATTGGTCAAAGTTAACCTGACACCTACTGAAATCACTGGGCCAAAATCAGAGGGGAGCCCAGACTGTCCAACTGAGTCTGAATTGATACAAGTGTCAGATTGAGGTGGAGTCACAAAAAGATATAAATTACATCATCTGAAATCACTTAAAGGCTAATCCAATACCTTGTAAACTCGATAAAGGTCTCCATCTTAATGTTGATTAAGTTTCATGTAAATCCCGATTCTGCAGTCAGCCATTCTTACAAATGAAGGGCTCCAGTCAGTAAAAAGGCAATTTTATTTATTTATTTATTAGCTATCTATGAATAAGACCTCTTACTGAGTTGTCTTCCTATGGATACTGTTCTGGATGACAGAGTAAGTAAATCAGATTTCTTATGTTTTCATGAGAGGTGAAACTTACCTTATAGGAGAAGAAACTTCTGTAGGTTCAGAATTCATTCCTGTCAGCTTGTTGGGTTTCCATACTTTCCTTCCCATGGAAAGTAGACATTTGTTCATTGTATACGTGAATGGACATACATGAACACAAAAACACAGACATTGTCACAGTATGCATTTTCTTCTTTTTCTGTGTTCTTTACACAATAAAGAGAGAAAGGATATAAATGCGAAGGTGAAGTAGGAAAATCCGTTCAGATACGCATTCACAGATTCCTAATACACAGAAATCTGTGAATGTATATCTAAATCTGATCCAATCTCATCTAAGATAGAGAAACTGAAGTTGAAAAAAAAAATATAGCCCTGCAAAGAGTTCTGTAAGAAATCTGTGGAAATAACTCAGAAGCTGAATTTAAATCAAACATGATTAAATACAATTTTCTGAATATGAAATACAGTGAAGATGAACGGGGTTTGTGTGTGCCAGGGAAAGTGCTCATCAGCCTGCAATTGTAGGCTGATGCCTCAAATAAATGACAGGGAAGGACAACTTAAAACTCATCCTGGAAACATAAATCATATATATATACATATACACATATTATTATGTCAAATTATATTCTTAGTAGGATTAGGTTTGGCTGAAGAACAAGTGGTGCACATAGCTTCCTATAGCAGAAGAATAAATTTAAGACTGTTTATTTTTTTAAATGAGGATATAATATCTGAATTAAATAGCTTTTATTAAAATTTTCAGAATCAGTCCAAATTAAGATGACCCTTAAAGGTTAAGCTTTTCTTAGAAGACCTTCAGTGAGTATTTTGAGAGAGAAACTAATACCCTTGAGATCTAGTAGAACAATTCTGGTATGTTCTTCTTTGTATTCTCATTATAAGATTGTAACAACAACAAAAAAGTGTCTGTAAGCCTCATAGTCAAGAATACTGATCATGATGCAGTTTAGATTACTGCAGGTGTGGAAATTTGAGAACACTTCTTTATTATTATTAATTAAAGGGGACCATAAGGAAGCGTGGGATTTCCTGTTCATATTTGTACCTCACACGCTTCTGACCGTAGATTCTGAGGATCTCCTTTGGGAAGCACATTTTCAGCAGCCTTTTTAAGCATTTTGATGTCTTGTCTTCTCTCACAGTACATCAAGGGTTGAGCTCTAAGCTTGTCCTTTATCATCTGAGGATTTTCTCTTATCTAGGATTATTTTAGGAGTGTTCACCTCTGATCATTTACTGTCTTTTGCAAAGACAGAAATATTGCAAAGACAGAATAAATACTTTACTCTTTTCTTCTTTTGGCTGCCTTGTAGTTGGTACTTGCTTTGCAGTCAGTCTAAGCCTAGAAAAACTTACTTGAAGAGCTGCAGCAACCTCCCTATTAAATGTGTTACCACGAGTAGTGCTGCTTCAAATTGCCTGGAGCTACTGCCTTACTAAGAGCAATATATCAAATTTTCCTCTTTCTCCCACTCCTATAAACATTTTTCTTTTAAAAACGCGAGGGAAGAGGAAGGCTTCCCACGAGCTCGAGCAGAGAGATTAGCAGGCCCTGTGAGTCCTTGCGGTTCAGCCCAGCTTTGGCTCCCTTTTTGCCCCCTCGCAGCTTGAGGAACCTCTTGCCAAACAAGAGGGTGTGGAGAGTGTCCCAGGGCGGGAGCAGAGTCAGCGGCCCCGCGCACGGTTTTCTGTGTGGGATTTCGGCCAGGATGAAGTGGAACAGCCCGAGATAGTCACCGAACCCAGTCGGATAATTGGGATTACACACAGGCGCTCTACTGCTTAAGTAACTCAGTCAGCATGTACAGTTGGAAAGAAAGAAGAGACTGTTTTGAAATCTAAACTGAAGCCTGTTTTTAAAGGCTTTATTGGAAGACTTGGTTTTGTTTTTTTCCAACTGTTTTTTTCCGCCTTGCCCCCATGTGTAAATAGGGGTTGTTACCTTTGTGACTTTTACTGCTCCCTGGTAATCCAAATGAATGTAATTCTGTTTGTGCCTTTTCCTTCCTGACCTAGTTATTAGAATCAGAATAATTATTTTATTCTGCTAAAATTCTTCTGTTACTAAATAGATAATGAAATCTGAAGCTCTCTAATTCATACTTCATTTATACTCCAAAATCAGGGTAGGGAGATGGAGAGAATGGGATTCAGGGAATATACATGATCTGCAGTCACATTTGTCTTTTTAGCAGATCTGTTGAACTATATGCAAGTCTGAAGCATTTGACAGATTCCAACCATTAGGAATCTTTTCCAGTTTAGGAGTATGCAGGATTTCCCATCAGTCCATTGAAAAATCAGAGTTAAATATACACCTTGAATTCAGTTGGAAACGGTTGTTAATTTCTGTTAATATGCTCTTCCTGTAATCAAACACATGTGGGTTATTTTTTTGAGGAGATTAAATTGTTAATAATATTAAATTGTCCATTGGAAACTGAATCATGCTACAGATATTTCCCTCACTGGTTCCCGAGACCGTCTTGTATTACAGTATTTAAAAGAAAAATATATTTTATTATTAAAAGAAAAATGATGCTGACTTGTTGCAGATGCCATCCCACCGAGCTATTACAGCCTTTACTTCAGAATTGTGAGATTTGACGTGTCAGCGATGGAGAAGAACGCTTCCAACCTGGTGAAGGCCGAGTTCCGAGTGTTCCGGCTGCAGAACTCGAAGGCGCGCGTGTCGGAGCAGCGCATAGAGCTCTACCAGGTAAAGCGCCGCTTCTCCCGCTGCGCCGCTGCCCTCCCGTAACATCCGTCTGAAAAACTGTCCGGGAGAAGCTTAGGAAATCGCTAAGAATAGGAAAGTTTTATACATCCCTATTGCTGTTCATTGCAAAATGTCCAAGTGCTTCATATGTATAAATTCTTTGGTTTTCACAGCAATTCTCTGAGGTCACCTAGCATTATACTCATTTAACAGGTAGAGTATATCACAGGGAAAAGGGGGTTAAGTCCTGTCGTTCAAAAGTAACCTCCCATTTCCTGGCCCTCCTCAAGGAACATCATCTTTCAAAGTCATATGAAGCTGAACTATGCAAAACTTTGCTAGAAAGTATGCCCAGGACTCTGAGCTTCAGCATATCCTGACAGAGGAGGATTGCTAAAGTTAACTCTTGATGACTTTCCTTAAGTAAATGACAGACTCATATATCAAGCAGTAGTGCTAAAGTATCTCTGTCTCCCAGCATCTGATCTATGATACAGTTTGCATAAGAGAAATTAAATTCTTTTTCTGTGGCCTGTGCTCAGGATAAGCCTATTAGCTGTTCCTTACAGAAATGGCCTTGTTAATGGTTTCAAAGCGTAATAATTTGGGGCTGATTCATTCCTCTATGCTGGCCCAGGGGTTGAAGTGAGAGAATAAGAAGTTCTGGAGAAAGTATTCTTTCTGTTTTAAAACTGCATTGCTCACTTCAGCCATCAGCATCAGATGATTTGTGAACTTGGTTAGATGGTGGTATCATCAGAAAAAGCAAAGTTCAGTCCTGTACATGAACCACCACAACCGCCCAGAACAGTCTCTGTATGTTAACAAGCTTCAGTAGAGGTTCTCCTAGCTAGACAAGGCAAGCCCAAGGTAGCTAGCAAATGTTAGGCATGTTAATTTTGCTCTTTTGTCTGTAGAGGAGCAAGCTGTCTCTGGAACATCTCTCCTGCAGAGCACCTATCAAAATGATAGAGCTGCCTGCTAGTGCTTTTCTCTGCTTTACTTCTTATAAGGTCCAGATACTCTGTGTAGCCTTCATCTTTCTGCTATCCCTTTTTTACTTTTCCTTCAGTCATGTTTACCATTTCTTTTAGCCTGTATGCAGCTCTCTGCAAAAGCTTGCATCTGTATTTTCATTTATCTCTGTGAACTGCATGGATTCCTTACTCCCAGTATTTGATGCAGGAGAATCACTGTCCATAAGTACTGCTCAGTCTGATTTCCATCACAATGCTTGA
The DNA here is from genome assembly GCA_032273925.1 of Rhynchotus rufescens. Classification (NCBI taxonomy): domain Eukaryota; kingdom Metazoa; phylum Chordata; class Aves; order Tinamiformes; family Tinamidae; genus Rhynchotus; species Rhynchotus rufescens. The sequence goes on along the minus strand of JAVCKT010019851.1, from coordinate 4,230 downwards.
GGTTCGCACGCAGTGAGTGTCACAGGAGAAGCAAAAGCAGGAAGAAATTCAAAAGAAGGGTAAGGAAATCAGTATGTGCTTTCAGGAGGCAGACAGAACCTAAGGCAGCTGAAGGTGGAGAGGGGTGAGTCAAAAGCATTGGTGTCTTTGGTGCAGGAGGAGCTTCACAGCAGCGCAGTGATGGAAGCATCTAGCACTGCAAAAAAGAACAGATATGTAATTAGCAAAAGAGGAGAATGAAGAAGGTGCTCATCTCAGTAGAAGTGGGAGAGGCAAATACATTCTCTGAGGGTTGAAAAAACTCTCAGACTTCTGTGCTTCCAATATTCGGAGCCATGCCTGGACAGAGCCTCACAGAGGAGATGGCTAGCAGAGTTGGCATGTGTGCCTGATGTTCCTCCTCAGTGCATAAACACTGATTTCTGTCCTCTGCTGAGTTGTGCTGGCTGGGTTTGCCAGTGCTATGTCCAGAAGGAGCTATGTAAATGTTTTTTTCTTGTATAATCAACACTTAATTACTAACTACTTTTTTTTTTTTTTTTTCTCCCACTGAGTTCAGGGTTGCTTAGTGTTTTGTTTTGTCCAAGATCTACTATCAACTTGAGGCTTTTTCAAATTCCTCTCATACTCATTTCAGGGAATGATTGTTCCTGGGTCCCCTCCTCTTCCTCTGTCGAGCATAAAGAGGGGCAGAAGTCATCTAGGGAGGGTAGGATCTCACCTGTTCTCCCCTTCCTTGGGAAAGCAGCCCTTCCTGAACACATGCAAATCTCATTAACTGCTCCCCTGGAGCTCTCTGATTCTAATTCCAGTGGCAAATTAATACTGTTATGCGCCAGTGATACCAAAAAGACAATAGTACTTTGAAGTACTATTTTAGGAATGGCTAGAGAGGAAAGTGAACAAAATACACGTATTTCTCTAATGCTTTTTTTTTCTTTTTCTCGTGTGGTCCTCTGACCTTACAGACCTAGCTCCTAAATTGCTGGAATAAATGAATAAATAAATAAATAAAGACTGCACCTTGTTGTCTAAGCTTCCCCAGGGCTAACACTTGGCTCTTTTTTCCAAACCACATCAGAAAAGGACTTTGGATTTTCCTACAGCCTTGTTTGCACAGTTAGGCAGTTTGGGCCATGCTGCTGAGGCCCTAGAGCAGGAACAGTGGGACCCTGTTCCCACCTGTACTTGTTGTAACCTCTCCATGGTGTCCAACAGGGCCCTTGACAGCATTGTACAACATGCTGCACTCCAGTGTCATGTCTCGCATAGTCCACGGAAGCCACTGGGTGCCTGGAAATCCCTGAGCATGGAAACGGTTTCCTTTAATGTCTGTTTTCACCAAGAATGCTATCCTTGGTATTTAAGGATTAGTCTGCCAACATCTGTGTGTTCCTGTACAGATGGGAAGCCCAGTGTGCATATTAAGCGTTCTTATGATGGAGTATAATAAAAGAAAACTCAAAGAAGTAGGAATTGTTTCTTTTATAAGATAGAAACAAAAGCTGCTCTCTTTTCTTGGCTTTGGTAAGTGAAGCCGCAGAGAACCACATTTATTAAGGGCACTAAATATCCTTCCTTGTGCTCCTTTTCCGTGGAAGTGAGGGTTAGTATGTTCATCCCAGTTACAGTTGGTCAGCACTTTGGAGAGTGGGGAGCTGGAAGGAAGTGCTGCAGCAGAGGCTCAGACACGGAGCTCCTCTGTGCTCCTCTTCCCATGCTTCCAGTCAAGTGTGTTCACTCGATGCGCTTTTCAACATACACGAAGTCTTCGGAAAATATTGAGAGGATAAAGTACTTTGGGGAAAAGGAGGAGGAATAATATTAAATAAACAAGTTTTAGCATCCTCCAGTGGTCCTTGCTATGTTTTTAAAGATTTATGCCAAATGCAGGCTTTATTGGAATTTGATCAGATAAAGCTCAGTTGTTATGAGAATGTCTTTGTTCATCATTTTTCTTGCCTGCTTTGAAGGCTTCATCACATCTTTCTTTTATTAAGGTGCTTCTGTATTTATGAATAAAGTGCCTGCACCCTTCAGAAAGAGCTTGTCTTTTATGAATAAGCATTCCAAAAAATGAATAGGTATCACTGCAAAGCTGGACAATTGAAAACCCTGGGAGAGTGAAAACCAGTTGCTCAGCGAGTGTTGTGGTATTGTTTTTAAGGTAGTTTTATTATGTACAGATTGTCAAACAATAGCAAGTAATAATTGCTTCCTATGGAAACAGTGCCATGTTTTGGTAACACGTCATAAAGCATCAAGAAAAATGCAGCTGAAACGCTGGTTTCTATTGTTGTTGCTATCTGAGGCTGTGTGGGTACCTGATAGACTGCGAAGCAATGGAATGCACTACATGAAACATTAGAGGAAGAGAGAGCTGAGCCAGATTAAATGTGCGGCACCAGGTTAAAGCCCAGGGGGGACATCACGTTCCTGTGAAGAATTTGAGGAAAACAGGAGTAGGACTTTGCTCCCTCTGCATCAGGAGATCCTGGTCCCTCCAGCTGCTCCTGCTGTGTTCAGGCAGGGCTGAAGAGTTAAGAGCCGCCTACGCTCCAGACAGCGTTAACCCCAGCATTTTTTTTTAAGGGTTTCTTTCTTCACTCAGAGGTATAAGAAAGAAGATGCTATGGAACATATTACCCCATTATGAGTCAGATTTAAATTTAAACCACAGTCAGTCTTTCAAATGCCTTACTTCCAATTCAGACAGTGTTTTGTCTTGTTATTCAGTTAGGGAATATGTTGAGAGTGAGCTACCATAAATTTGGGCCAAATCTCAGTAGTGCAAATCTGAGGCAATTTACACTAACTGCAGTAGAGCTGCTCCAGATTGATCCCAATATAATCAAGAGCATAGGGACCTTGCTCTTTTATTTTTTTTTCTTTTTACTAAAAAGCGCTGTCTCTCATGCCATAGAGCGAAATACCAGAAAGCATGATTTCTGGCTCTCAATTGGTGCAGAATATCTGCATTACAGATGTCACCCGGGGCATTTGATTTTAATTGACTGCCATCGCTGTGACCCATATATAAAGTAATATATTTGGATCTCTCAATTTCTCTATTGCTCTCCTGAAACCAGACTCTTGTAATCTAAAGGGTTGCAAGGTTACATTATTTGGCAACTGTACAGCGCACTTTGAAGTGCCAAACACAGTATGAAGTGTGGACCTAATAACTTTCTACTCTACCAACCTCTTCTTTCCCCCTGCCTCTAAGACCCCCACCAGCCACTCAGGCCTAGAGGGTCAGAGGAAGTTAATTTGCAGTATATTTCACTAAACTGCTTTTTCTTTGTTCCAGAATCCTTTTTTTTCTCCTGATACTGTATTCCCCACAAAAATTGAGCCCATTTGAGACCGTGGCTAGAGTACCTTTGGCAAGTGATCTACGAGCGTGGGTTAAGGGAAGTATTTAACGGTGCGTCATATGTGCTGTGACTCGAGAGCTTATCTGCAGCGCAGGCACCTCCTGCCAGGAACAGAGCAGTTACTGGGGATGACTTGAGGAGGGATGTCATATCCCGCCAGCTGCTGGCACGAGCCGCTGCGTCCTCCCAGCTATGCATTGCTGTGTGCACAAATCCAGGACCCCGAGCTGATGGACAGATTTATTGCCCCTTGCAGATTGCGTGTGTCGTTGGGTGTAGGAATGTGGGACATGCGTCTGTAGCAGCCCTCTGGCTCGTGGGGTCGAGCGCCTGAGATCAGAGCTGTGATCTGATGGGTATGCCCACAGACACGTGTTTTTCAACCAAAGTCAGCAGCTTAATTGCCAGCATGCTGAAGAATATTAGTTTGGCTTTGCAGCTCTGGGCTAGGAAGCTCTGAAGTGATGAGGCAGGTGTTTGCAGGTCCACAGAGAGAAAGGTGTTCAGGAGAAGTGGGGAGCAGTGTCCTCGGAGCAAACTAGCCAATGGAAATGGCTGGAAGAAAGGAAAAAGATTGAGTCCAAGGTCAAAAGAGCCTTTTCAGACATGGAAAGCCAGTGACAGACCCTCGGCAAAAGTTGGTCTGGGCATCACTCAGCTAGCAGTGATGAAGCAACAAAATGAGCCTGGGCCTCCTAAGGCCTTGCGTGCCTTTCTCAGTACTGCGCCTGTGAGGAAAAGCTGTGGAGGAGAGGTGTGGGGAAACAGCCTGAAGCTCGTGGGCAAGGCCCTCATCTAGATGGCACTGGGAAATCGGGACTTCGGGCAGGACCAAGGAGAAGGCAGGGATTGT
>JAVCKT010019847.1:19209-41419 GCA_032273925.1 Rhynchotus rufescens | reverse complement strand
GTTTCTTTTACTCAGTTCGGAAGCACAAAGGTGTAACTGCAGATTTGTTTTCTCCTTAGGTGATGTCTCTTCAGGAACAGGCAAGCAAGATAGAGAAGACTGGTGGACTGGAAGGACTACAGATCCAGCACAAACTGAATGCAATCCTTGAGAGGAGGCGGCAGATCAAGGATCTCTCCCAGAGCAGGCGGGAGAGGCTGCAGACAGCCCTTCTTCTGGCATTTTTCTACCAGAACCTGGGAGAGGTAAGGGGAATTAGACTGGGAAGGGACTGGAAGGCTGGGGGTCAGCCTACCTCTGTTGGATGAACCTTGCTGGAGAGCAGATGGATTGATAATCTCCGGGACAGCAGCTCCTGAGCTGCCAGACTCCCATGAAGGAGTAAGTGCTCCAGTGCATTGGCTGTTGCTCTACCCCATCATCATGTTGTTGGGCTCATTGTGACTACTTTACATCAGGAACTCTGCTAAAGCAAAGCTAATGAGAGAAAAAGAAAAAAAAAAGAACTGCCAACCACTGCTTTGTATCTCCCTTGGAGGGGAAAAAAAAATGGATTTTTGAGGTTGGAGTATATACAAAGTGGAAAAGAATATGGGGGAGGGCACCAGGCTTTACTAGAGAGTGTTCACTGAAGACCTCTAAGCCAGTGCTGTAACAGCGCCTCAGCTGCCCTGCACTTGTCTCTGTAGAGCATGTTAGTCTCTGTCTCTCCAGTTCTGGCCTAAGTCCTGCAATTGAGTAGCTCTGCTCCTGGCAAAACTGTTGGAAAGGCATACAAGGTCACCCTTTCAAAGGGCAGCACAATGTGTGAGTGAAAAATGTGCTAGCATCCTGTGTGCTGGCATAAACAGCAGGCCCAGGGAGTCATTTTTAATCCCTCCTCCTGGTCTGGAACACATCCCTTCTCCTGCTGCATTCCCTGAGTGTCCCCTACAGTTGGAAGAAAACCTGCAGGTGCTCGGTCACCTCTCAGCCCATGTGAAGGACATACGTCCTGACACAGGTCCAATTAGGATTGTCACTAAAGGAAAACATATGCCTGTAATACAGCTCTTGCTGACAGCCGTTTTTTAAGACAGTAATCCAAAAATAAGCAGTTTCTAAAATTGCATTTGTAGGATGATACATGTGGAACTCGCCTAAAAGTAATCAGACATTTAAATACTCTCTTCTTTGGCTACATTAAAGAGCCAGAGCTGCACTCTCTTTTTTAAACAGATTGTATCAGCCAAATATTATCCTGTGCTATGTAGCTGTGCTTCTCTTGTCACTGGAAAGCCACCTCACAGCCAATCCACCTTGTAGAACAGCAGAGGAAGCTAGTATTTTTGAAAGAGCAATGTACATCTGATGGAAAGGTCACAGGGTTGTGAACATCCTCCTAGCAGAGAAACTGTCAGTGCTCTCCTAGGCAGACAATCAACCCACTAGCTAGGAATATTTTTGCATGTCCTCCCTGCCATCTCTGTGTGCTTGTCAAGTCAGTGCTTGGGATGGAATGCCCCTTCATTCTGTTTTTCCTGAATTGCACTTCTGGAGCCCAGGATCTGGCCCGCTCTATTAAGTAACATTTCCCTTTCCTCATCTAATATCCCCTACATTCACTCAGCCAAGGTTTCTCTAGAGAGGTTTTGCTCTTGCACTAGCTGCTCATTTACCTAGCCAATCTAAACTCATTGCCTACCCTTACAGAATGTGAATGCCACCAAGGAATTCTAAAAAAATGCAGTCATACATGGCTTTTCCTCTTGGGTGGGTAGAATGGAATGTTTCATTTCATTTTGATGATGTTCTGGGTGTGCACAAGTTCTTAGATGAAAATGGCTCCCAAAGGACAGTTGAACTGCAGAGTTTTGAGTTTAGCTGTGAAAGCAGTGAGATCATAGCTTATTCTGACTTACTAGGAGATCCAGCCCCATAGCTCAGGTCCCATGAAAACTCCTGCAGCCATCTTTAGTTAGTCTCATTGACCACGCACAATTTTTGTATTGGCAGAAAGTAGAGATCACTGAGCACTAAATGGCTCTGCTCACGTCTGTTATTAGCCACCTGCTTACTACTGACAGCAGGAGAAAAATCACCCTGTGAGTGGTTATGTGTAGGGGACCCAGTTATTTCTCAGTCTGACTGTACCTGTAGCTTCCTCCATTCAGATGAGAAGCCAGTTAAGTGTCCTTAAAGCGTTAATGTGTGGCTGGGTAATGGAAGAAGGCCCTAGCTTGTGAGGAGAGTGTCAGAAATGAAAAGAGCAGATGACAGTTTGCTGTCCTGCACAACCTTGACATAAGGCTGTTCTTTGAGTTTCTAACTGTACTTCAGAGGGGAATGGTTTTTGGAGGCGGTGCTGTTAATGTAAGCTATTTCTGTTGTTGTTGATGCAGTCATAATTGCAACAATGGAAGCAACATTTCAAAACATTAATTAACAGGGAAAAATCTTCCTGTTGTCAAGCCTTGTGTGCGTTTAGTGCAGTTCTACAAGGACAGTTGAGAGACTGAAGCTGATAAAGCTGGCAACAATTTACTGTTCTTATGTAGTCAAAACATTGGTGCACTTCAGTGGTCTGAGCACAACAAGATCAGTTATAAGATATGCCAAGTGTTCAGTTCTCAGTGCCTTGACAGAAAATGTTTATTGAAACTGATATGATAGAAAATGATAGAAATGTTCAATCCTCAGTGCTGAAGATTGAAGATTAGACAACTTTTTAAAAAATACAGAGAACTAAGTCTCCTGTTGTTTATTTTATTCTCCCTGTGTTTAAAATCCATGCATTTGAATCTTAATATTCCTAAGAAATAATTTCTTAAGAGAAATATGATTCCGTGTAACACTTACCTATTAGTCCTCAAAGTCCTCTCTGTGTCAGAATCCGACATTCTTGGTTAGAACATTTTGAATGAAGGGAAGAAAGTACAGAGTTTTTTGGGATTTCAGATAATTTGACTCATTGATCCTATGAATAAGGTTTTATTTGCTTCACATTATTCATCTAGATCTCACAGCATCTCTGAAATCAAGAAATATTACTGCTGTTTTGTAGATGAGGTACAGAGTTTTTAAGAATCTCAACCCATATTACAAGTCAGCCAGTGTGAAAGAAGATGAAATTCAGAGCCCTAAATCCAAGGTCCAGCAGTCATAATCTGATCATAAAGGTGTCTACCATGTTAAGCCTGCATATCCGTTCAAAGGTCTAATCCAGAAGATTGCATATTCTCTTTATGGCTTGTGATAAGATGTAGGGCATGCAAGGTATTTTTCATTATTCTTGTGGTCATATAAAAAGTCTTCTCATTCATAGTGGCTTTTATTTCCTGTCAAGTTCAGAACGGCCACCTCAACTGTAAGTTCCTTGCTCACTCTACCTAGTCGAGGCTCAGTCAGCTGCACAGAGCAATGGTTTATTTTAGAACAAGGCTACAGGATGGCATGTAGTGGTTGTGCTAACTCTAATGCTTCACCTGGCTGCAGGCAGAAGACTGGATCAGTGAGCGCATGCAGAAGCTAGAAGATCCTTCCATACAAGACCCCAGCAACCTGCACGACAAAATGAAGCTGCTGCAGAAGCATCAGGTCTTTGAGGCTGAGATTCTAGCAAATGAAGAAATCATTACAGCTGTTAGTAAGGTAATGCTCACAATCTGCCATTGTTTTTTAGAGATTACTGAAAGTTCTGTCCAAAGAAGGACGGGGAGATGGAGTATGTAGTTTGTTCACCAGCTCTTAATCAGTCCTTCTGCCTGTGTGACAAGAACACCATTGCAATGCCACAGAAATGGAGAGCTGTTAATTTACAGCAGGGAGATTTTTTTTTCATTCCTATATGCAGGAAACTTCCATCTTTCCTTATTATCCCAATAGGAAGATGCCATGGACTTCTTTGTCGGAGGTGATTGCTGCTACAGAATGCAAGTGGGATTTAGTACCCAATTTATGAATGTTTTATTTGAAACTAGATTCAGTTTCAAGGGGTGAATCACTTACCTGAAGGGCACAGTCATCTATAATACCTCTGCAGGAGCTTCCATTCCATGAATGTCATCCTGTCAGGGGAAAGATCAAACCTACTGTTCTTTATTCCCTCCATAAGTAAAGACTTTCCAGTTGCACGCTGTTGGTGCGGAGGTGAGGATTTGCATTAGTGATTTATTATGCGGGACAGGTTAAGAAAGTGAGAGACTCCTGCTAGAAAGGTCATGTAGCATAGTAATCACATTACAAATTAGTAGCAACCTTCATTTGTAATTCTGTCTTCTGCACATGAAGAAAGGAGAAGCCCTTGTGTCAAAAGGCCACCCCAAATCAGCGGAGATCCGTCGTCAAGTCCGCACGCTTCATGAGCATTGGGAGAAGTTGAAGAGAGCTGTTGCTGCCCGGGAAAAGATGCTGGCGGATAGCCGTGATTTCCTTGAATTTCTCCAGAAGGTGGACCAGGTGGAAGCCTGGATTAGGGAGAAAGTAAGTGAATTCCAGTATTTAACGAAAGCAGCACACTGGAGACCTGTTGTTTAACAATGAAATCTTGGTGTCACCTTCTGGATTATTTTCTTAGTGGCTTTTGCCTGTACAAAACCAGGAAGTGCTCTACAAACAGTATTCAGATTCAACAAGAATAGATTAAACAAATTCTAAAAATATTCTGGCATGTTTTCATGACAGAGATGGTTGGACAGTGTTAGCACATCTTTTCATTCAAAAAGTGCACATGAAGAGACTGTGATTATTGATGGTGTTGTCACATGTATTTCTTGTGAAACAGAAATGAAAGCAAACTAGAATGAAGGCTTCCAACATTTGGAAACTCAATTGCCCCCCATTTAGTATCATCTATGAAAGTTTCTTTTTCTAATAGTGAAAAAAACAGTCATTTTATCCACCAAGTTTTCATGTAGTGGCAAGTTTGGCAACTTTTCATGTAGAGGCAAGTTTTAGATTAGGAGGGGAGCTGGGAATATAGCTCATAGTTATTTAAAGATCAGAGGAGACTCTGCCAGAAGCTATAAGGTGGTGGTTTATAGAGGCAGGACATCACAGAGCTGGTGGGTCATGGTGAACTGAGGGGACTCCCTTTTGCTGCATCAGCATAAGCACTGAGGAATGTTGTGTGCTTGTACTCTTAGCCTAAATGTTTGCCTATTGGATGCTTCTTTCCCCAGGAAGTTATGATTAACGTAGGTGACGTGGGAAATGACTATGAACACTGCCTGCAGCTCATGAAAAAGCTGAATGAGTTCCGTGGAGCAGCATCAGGGGTAAGAGGTGTTTTCCGTGCCTGTCCCTACATTCCTGGTGTGACTAGTTACATGGAGCAGCACTTAGCTGTTCAGCCCAGCAGCATACCCACATAGCAAGGACTGTTCAGTATCCTGAGACAGGGAAGGGTCAGGGGTTCAAAGCATTACCATTTTGTAAGATATTAAAATAACGGTTATATCATTGTGCCTTCTGCTTTGCTGATGTCTAAACAGAGCTGTCAGGTGCTTCTGAGGCAATCTGAAAATTCAGATTGCACAACATGGCTGAAGAGCTGAGTACATATGCCTGAAGTAACTTAAAGAGCAAACTTACAATTTGGGTTATGAAGTCTTCAAGCCACAGTGACTTCCACCCAGAAGTGGATTAAAATGTTTATTTCAGCTGGGTTTCTTTGAGTCTACAAGTTGATATGGACTCTCAATGGACAAACTCTTCAAAAAAAAAAGTTGACCTCTCTATCCATTTCGCTCCTATATTTCTCCCTTCCTCTTATCATGACGAACAGACAAGTTTCTCACATCCCTCATACAAATGAATGAAAAAATGCAATGAATAAATCTTGTAGAGCCTTTGTTGATACAGCACATGTGGTGTCATGAATCATAATATTAATAATCTGGCATTTAGTAAAATGTAGCAATGGTTTACACTTCACATAGCAGCAACGTGACAGGACAGCTGCACAGTTTGGATTTCTGTGCTGGATCTGAGTCTCCTTTGTGGTGATGAGCTGCACCAGCTGCCTCTCTTGCCCATAGTGGGATGGGCTATCCTGGACACCAAACCCTAGGACCCCCTGCCATGACAGGGGCCTGCTGGTGACGTGCTTCAGCTCCTGCCACTAACAAATGTAAGACCATCCATCGAGGGGGTGACTTTGCAGCAGCCTCTTCTCCTCTTCTGTTGTATGGACTGATACAGATGTGGACATACAGGTCCCAGTGTCTCATAGGAGAGACTGCTGTGCTAATTTGCTAGCCTGGAAATGGTGATGAAAGTCTGGGAATGGGTGTATTAAGACCTACTGAGTGAGGTTTACTCTAATAGTAGCTTCTAATAGTATCTTCCAATACTCTCTGTTCTCTCTTATCTTGTTGCCAGTTCCTGTTACGGCAGCTCCCATCTTTTAATTTTGTTGCCCGGTGGCAGCAGAAGGCAATCCTCTTCTATGCAGAATAATAGGTAGAGATGCCTGGCACTAAGGAAAATACCTTGGGCTTCCTTTTCCAGAGCCCCATAGGATTTCCAGTGGCAGTGCATTAGCACTGATTCAGAACCAAGAGCTAAATTAATCAAACTTCAGCACCAGGGAATCAGTGAGCAGAGAGACCCTTCAGTCATCGCCTGAGCTCAGGGATAGAGGCAGGGCTCTGCTACAGCTCATAGCAGTCCAACAGAGAGATGGTGAAAGATGCAGTGTCCGAGGCAGTGTGAGTCTGTGCACAAAAGCCTCACCACAGTCTAAGGTGGTGTGTGTACCACAGGACACTGTTGACCATAGGTGCTAGTCTAGGTTTCCCCAATAGACAAATCTGAGATCAGGACAGGGAACAACCAGTCTGCCTTAATGGCTGCCCAAGTTTCTATTAACAGTCTTCAACCCAGTTCTGCTAGTTCCCAGGGGAGGACACTGCAGGGTTTCTGTTGAAATAATATCTTACTGTCTGCTGCCTTTTCTTGTTTACTTTACAGCTGTGTATGTCAAATGTAGTTGAATACATATGAAAATGTGCATTTTGGCATGGACATAGCATAAATAAAATGCAAATGGAGTCAGTACTGTTGTTAACAGTGTACTGGCATCTTGCAGCTGTGCTTTGGCTACACCAGTGATTGATGTCTCTCTGCTAAGTGTGTGATTTACTGATTTCATGAAAGAGAGAATATTTTTGAATTCTGGAACAGTGTTCAGTGTTGGCTGTCGGTCATGCTCCAAAAGAACAACTATTCCACTATAGGCCAAATGACATGTGCTATGTGCAAATATTTTCCTTTCTACAGTACACTGGTACATGGCTAGCAAACGGTCTCAAAAGTTTAGCATACCTTTTAGGATACAGTGATACTGCTTTAAAAGAATAAATGATGACATATCTTGCAACCAAACTTATGGATTGTCAGGGTTCCTCAAGGAGTAGATAGGAAGCTCTGAGGGTCCTTGTCTAGACCAAGATTATCTTTGTATCTATAGCTATTAATGTTATTTCTTATCTCTACCTTCTTCTCATCTGATGCTGCTTAAGAGCATGTTAGCAGAGCAAACGTGTCTAGAATTTCTGGTACTGGGGCGTAACACTTGCTTTATTGTTGTTTTTCATGTCTCGGTAGAAAGCTCAACAAGAATTTTGAGCACAAACCTTTACTTCTTTTCTCACCTTCCAGGAGGTGACAGTGGATGATGCACACATTAAAGCTATCAATGCCCTGGCCATGAAACTGGAGAGACAGAACAAGGAGGAAACAAAGACAATCTATCAGCGCCGGAAGCAGCTCAATGAGAAGTGAGTAGGTCTTCAAGCTTCCATGTAAAGCAGAAACAGGAAGGGAAGATGAGGTCTCTGAAGTGGGTTAAGAGGAGGAGTTACAATACATACTTACTCCTTTAGCATTATGGCTACCAAATATCAGGTGGTGGAGTCACCTGTTGAGACCCTTAGCAGTTACCAGAAGATTTTCTAATACGGCAGGATTCAGTTGTGTTTCTAGCCTTGGAGGTGAATATGCTGGGTTGCAGCACTTTGCAGACTGCATTTCCAAAGCCAAGGCACTTAACATCTGTCCACGTAGTCATCCTGATGTAGTTCATCTTTCTCCCATTAAATCACAGCAGAGTGTTAAAGATTCCAAAGTCTAGACTTAGAATAGAAGTATCCAGATGGCTGGGTATTTATTCTGTCAGTCTAATGCTCTCCCTCTGTGAAGTCTCTCTGCTACTGGGTGGATCAGTGCACAAGGTAGCTCAGAAATCCAGGCTTATCTTTGAGTCATGAAACTCACTTGTGGAAGTCCTCACCTCTGAAATGTCCTTTTCAAAAACAGGTGGAACAGTTTCCATGGGAACCTGAATGCATACAGAAAGAAGTTAGAGGGAGCCCTAGAAATTCATGCCCTAATTAGAGAAATTGATGACATCACTGAAAGAATTAGTGAGAAGGTGAGTTCTCACGTTTTTATTGATGGACATGAGAAAACGTTCCTTCCCATTCAACCAGGTTCTATTTTGGCAACACATGGTGAACCCAGGTAGCCTAGAGAGTATCCAGCAGTGACTTTGAATAGTTTTCTGTGTACTGATTTTTTAGGATGGATGAAGTATCATCCAAACTCTTCACAGAGATAACTCTAAGTCATTCATAGTTAAAAATGTAAACTTGGTATGTATTTTCATGAGCTATAGACTAGGTCTGCAATAAGTGGGTACTACTTTTTGCTATCTAATGGGAGGTTACAGAGAAGATGAAGCCAGACGCTTCTCCTAGGTTCACAGTGAAAGAATAATTAGTAAACACAGGTTACAACAAGGGAAATTTCAAATGGATGGAAATGAAAAAAAAATATCGAATTTAGGGTGATCAGACAGGATCACCCTAAATCACTGTAGGAGTTTACTCAGAGAGACTGTGGAGTGTCCATGCTTGATAATGTTGAGATCTCAACTGAAACTGAGCCCTGAGAAGTCAATATAAGATACTGCTTCTCTGAGCACAGACAGGACTTGATGACTTCCAGAGAATCACAGTTTTCCCAGTTCTACAATTCTAATAAATATTCTCTAGTCAAATATAATTTCCAATTAAATAGCTTTTTACCTTGGTGACTAAATACTGTATACAAAATACATTTCCTCATCCATTTCCTTCTCTCAAACTAACTGATGAGAAGAAATAGGTACTCGTAGAGCTCAGTCCATTTAACCTGTTTTAGATGTCCTCTTAAAGTATGATTGATCATGCTCCAGCAGTGCCTCCCTCTTTCTCGATGATAAAAGGAATTAGGTAACTAACTGGGCAGTGGCTTCTCTGTATTAGACACATCTGCCTGTGGTCTAATGAATCCTCACACAGGGAAGAAACACAAGAAGGTGCAGTGAGCAGGATGCAGCTCTAAGAGGCTAAAAGACTATGATCTATTTTTATTATTTTCCCTCTTACCCCTTTCAGAGTGCACTAATACAAGCATTGGATTATGGGAAAGATGTGGAAAGTGTGGAAAACCTGATTCGAAGGCATGAAGAGATGGAGAGAGAAATCAGTGTTATAAAGTCCAAAATGGAGGTAAGAAGTGGGGCTACACAGAGGCTGTGATTACACAGAGGCAGTGATTATTTTTGTTTCATGGAAATATTAAGCTGTCCTGTATCTCTTGGAAAGCGTGGAATCCAAATCTAATTCTCAGTCTTTCCCCTATTTTCTGCATTGACATGAACTGAAATGTTGACTTTAGTTCTGGTAAAGCTGCAGTGATTTTTTTTTTGATACGATCTTTGGAACAGAAAATCTTAGGTTATCCTTCCCTGACCAGCTCTTATTTTTGTAAAACTCCTGTAAACTCCAGTTTGCATGATTTAATCTGAGCATTAAATATGGGTCTGTGCTCCTATGTAATTGTGTTTTTGTTGTTGTGTTTTTTACTGTCTTTGCTGATTCTGCTGAAGTGCAGTAGCAGAAACCCATGACATCCTTTCCCCATTTTCACTGTTGAACAGAGTTATTAAGGTTTTTCATATGGAGCACGATTTTTGCAAACTTTTTCTAAAGTTTCTTTTCTTCACAGTAATATGTAACAAGAGATATCTTCACACCTTATGACTTTACTTATGACTAGCTAACTCATATTTATCATGTGAAAAGTGGGTGATTACTATTCAGCATTCCACAATTAGCAGGAATTAGCAAGGCTACATGGGGGAGTCCTGCATAGAAACAGGAAGATGAGCCAAGTTGGAGATTATTTCTGATACTGCTACAAATAATATCCAAAGAATAATATTTATAGTTTTCTTATGGATTAAAACCATTCTGGGACATTATTTTTCTGTATAAATTAAATTCTTCATTTTCATTAACTTGATGGAGTTACAGAAGAAAGATGATAAAACCGAGATGTCATTAAAAAAAAGAGCATCAAGTAGAATTGAAAGTTATGTTTACATAATATTGAAAGTTATGTTTTGGAACTGCTGTTTTATGAAGCAGCAAATATAATAATAATATAAAATCTATATATAAATATAGATTTATACATAATTCATATATATTAAATTTATATTACATATAATATAAAATATAAAAAAAATAATATTTGTGCATGCTAAATAACAGCCATATCTTTTTGCCAGATCGTCTTGCAAATACCCATGTATCTTTTGTTCATTACACAAGTCCTTTTGTATATTATGTTCTTGTAATCTACGCATTCAGTTTTGAAAACTGGGATCTTTAAAGGAACTACTTGTTCTTGAAGGCAAACTCAGGAATGAATATAACCATTTGGCCTAAAGGCACTCTGCTATAAATCTCTTCCCAGCCACTGGAACTGGAATCTTTCCGCCTTTCCACAAGGAATCCATCCATAAATGACAGACTGACTGTGAAGCAACATGAGATGAAAAACAACTGGCTACGACTCCAGGGGCAAGCCAAACAAAGGTAAAGGCTTGTAGTGGTCTGAACATCTTTCAACAGGACCAAAACTGCTCCCTGGGGTCACAAACCTTTCCAAAATTCTTTGAGGATCCTTTACAAAATCTTGTGCAGGCAACAAAGACACCTGCATTGGAACTAGGATAACAAAAAATTTCCACAGACATGATTTCAGGAAAACCAATCCAATTCTTTTTTAGATTATTCCACTAAATAATGTTTCTAAAATGCCTTCAGACTATCAGATGAAGTCTGTCATGAACCCTATGTGCAAGACTTATTTTTGTGTTGTTATAGAAGATTCTTATCTTGTGTTTTTCCAAAACAACAAAGACTTGGGCCTCAGTTGTAATGGTTGCTGGAGGCAAATGCTTCAACTTGTTAGGAAGTCTTTTAAAATTCTTATTCTAATGAACCAATATAGAGAGTAAACATGTTGCCTGCAACACAGCATGTATCTTTTGAGACTTTGCTTTCAACATGAAGACTGTAGGGAGCTGGAAGGGAAAGCTAGCAGGTTCAAATTCACTTACGCCATTCAGCTTCTCCTAGGACTCCTTCCTTTCTCTGGATATGGGGAGGGAAAGAAAGCTGGGCAAATTTGTGTTGGCTAATGCTAAACTGTGCATTGTGTGGCAGGAAAGAGAAGCTGGCGGCCTCGTATCAGTTGCAGAAGTTTAATTTTGAAGTGAAGGAGATGCTAGATTGGACCCAAAACATCAAAGGCTTAATGGAAGCGACAGGGCTTCCCAAAAGCCCAAATGAAGCAGAAAGTATGATCGAGGAACATCAGGGGAGAAAGGCAAGTATCACTGTTACTCCCAGTTGAATATCCTGGTCCCAGTTGAATATCCATGGGAATTATTTTCTGCAGACACAGCAGGACCTAACTGCAGCCGCCTATCAATAATGTGGTGAACAAACTGTTTTCAGTGACATAGTAAGAACAGTAGTCATCTGTGTATTGACAGAAATCTGTTCACGGACTGCTTGGCAGTTCATGTTTCTGCAAGAGGTCCCAGAAGGCTGCATTACCTGTGCTTTTGTACAACTCTGCAGGGAAAAATGCCCGATACTGCCTCAAAACACACTTAGTGCTGATCTGTTTGCTTAGATTGCCCAAAGGTGTAGTAGTCGATGCAGCTTTGGGCTAGCTTTTGCCATTTATCTCCCCCTGCCTGGGAGGAAAATAGAACCAGCAATTTGTTTTACACAGGGCACTAAATTGCTGTTGCATTTGTTGGTATTATACATTTACTGCAGAAAAACTTCATATCCCAGTACAAATTACCACACATTCTTTTCATGGCTAATATTTTTTGTGAATTTTCTGAATTGTCCCATTACTAAAAAAAAAAAAAACTTGTTATGATGCTCTATTCTGGTTTAATTTTTACCAGGACTTAATACTCCACACCTGATGTCCCCTACTCTTTCAATCTTCTATTTTAACAATGCATTTTCATGTCACCGACTTATTTAACCATGCTAATAATTTTTTGGTGCAATAGAAATACCCCAACCCACTACTTTATTCCAGTTCTGAAAGCAGCAAGATCACTATCTAGTATTCAATATCTATTAGCCAGGGAAGCCAAGCAGATCTAAGACAGTCTTACAGAGAGGGCAGGATCCAAGAAATGTGTTCCTTTGCAGTATGTTCACTAAGATAAAATTATAGGTAAGACAAGATGGATTATTTTTTCATCCAGGCAAGTGATGCAAACCAAAGTCCTTTGAAGAGCCTAGAATTAAGCCTAAGGTGCTGATCTGAATAAAAACCAAAGTGGCTCTCTCCTTACAGATGTGTGAGCTGAGATTGGCCACCCTAAATAAAGAATAAACCCTAAAACCAAAAATGCTAATTTGAAACATTTAATAGCCCATGCCATAGTTTTGAGTTGCCTTGCAAGTTAATGCATGTTGTTACTTCAGTGCAGAGTTATTTTCAGCTGGTTTACATTAGGAATTCCAAATTCAGCTTGCAGGAGTCAAGGTTGCTTGATATGTTTTTACCTCAGGGAGTCAATAGACAGACATAGCTCAACCCTTTCCTCAGACCAGAGGAAAAAGTTTAATATTTTCCATTTAACACTGCCTCCGTCTCCCCCTACCCCCCCAAAAAAAAAGGACCATAGTTTGTTTGATGAAAAAATCTAATATTTGGCAGGAGAGGATAAAATCTAGGATCTGTTCATTTTAGAAGAACCACCTTTCTGGGGGAAGATCGGGGATAGAGTATCATTGATATTCAAAATCATGTCAGTTTAATCACTTTCCATTCTGTTCCTAATTGATTTTCAATTTTGATTTATAGAAAACCATCTGTTCCTAGACTAGTAGTCATTTATTGTCCACATTTACTTTCTCAGGTGATTCTATGCCCTTTTGGTACCATAGCTCAAAGATGAATCATTTTCCATACAAATATTAGTGTTAGAAAGTTAATGTCCATATTTTTCCCTTTAAGGCCTATATCCCAAAGAGTTAACATTCCATTAAACTTTGACGTCAACCTTACTAATATATTCTAGGAGGAGATTGAAGCACGAGTGGAAAGATTCAACTCCCTGAGCAACTATGGTCAGAGACTTGCCAATTCTGGTCACTATGCAACCCCTGAGATTCACCAGTCCCTCTCCCGACTACAGCAAGCCTGGTCTGAATTGATCCAAGCATGGCAGGAGCAAAATATAAAACTATTTGAGGCTCAAGATTTACAGGTAAGTAAATAAGTTAAAAAAAAAAAAAAAAAAAAAAAAGCATTTCATGTACATCCCATATACTTTTCTCAGTATATCCAGCAGATTAAAAAGATTTAATTATGAGGATGGCATAATAATGGTATACTGGTAATACCTAGGACTTAATTCATATTTCACTGGTTTCCAGAAGGCATAGTCAAGGCTGAGTATGCCCAATGATGGCAAGACCTTTAAAAATTGTATCTTTACAAACCAAAGACATTTCTGTGCAATATGTGCTCTTACGTCTTTTGAAGGCTGTAGAACGTGGCAAAATTCATACAAATCCTCATGCAGCTGTCTAAAAGGCACATCTTTAAAATGGAAAACCACTGTCCTACCAAATTCTAGACTCTCACCCCCAAACATGGAGACAGAAATACATTTTAAAGAAATAGTCTGAATAAAAATGTATCATGGACAAAATAAAGTATTTTTCCCTGGTTTTATTCTAATGTAAGAACTGTTTTGGCTGAAGTTTTCCAGAAATACTTGCCTGAGACAGTCATCCCATTTACAAAATTCCTGCCCAAATGGCTTGTTGGCAAAAGTTAGAAATAACTAAAAAGAGATCTTTTAATGGGGAGTGTCACATATCTTAAGTAACAGCTGGTGTTGCTAGACCCTTCTAAAAAAAAATCATATAAATAAGAACTTAAACCATGTGGTAAGTGCTGCTCTCATGCTACTTTAGTATTACCTTCTACTTATTTCAGGCAGCATTGCCATCTCTCTCAATAGCCAGTAGTTTACAGAGCACTCTCAACATAAAGGTGTCATTTGTAGTTTTAAGGACTGGAGTTTGGAAATATGTTTACATTATTAGCAAACATGCTACATGTACTTGTATTCTACCATATACCTTAGACAAGAGCAATAGTTCCTATAAAGGAAGAAGCTGCAGTATTTATAGTTATGTACATAGCTGTTGCAATGCCTAATGCTTATTGTCACACACTGCTATCTGATTATTTTTTGCAGTAGCCCAGAAAGTTAATTGATTTTCAGCACGCCCTGCCCAAGTCATGACTGCCTCTATTTTACAGCACACTTATGCCTGCTTTTTCTCCTCAAACAGAAATTCTATGGCTATGTGGAACAGACTGAGAGCTGGCTCAGCAGCAAAGAGGCTTTCCTAGCCAACGAGGACTTAGGGGTAGGTATGCAGAGAAACTACAGTAAGAGAAATGACAATAGCCCCAGTCTGGAGGACAGGGAAGTATGATGCTATCACTCTCCCCCCAAAGTTACTGCTCTGCCTTGTTGACAGTTTAGGATCAGATTTCTTTCCTCGATACTCTACACAGACAGGATAGGTTTCTCAGCCCAAGTGTAATGAAACATTCCAGCTACCTCTCTTACAGGGAAAAGCTGAGGCTGCATCCCTAACTGGTCATATCTGACCCAAGTGAGCTTACCAGCAGCATGCAAGTCAACATTGCTATTACTGCTGAAATATGCAATATAACTTGAAATTAGCTACCTCAGGTACAGTAAAAACCATGCAGGATGCTGCATGTATACACTGATGCAACCTGCGTAGGCAGTACACAAACAGTCTTAAATCTCACCCCTGTTGTCTCTGCAGGACCTGCAACTCTGTCTCTGAGTTCAGTGTAGGTATGATTGGTACAAAAGGTACCAACACCTGTTTTTCAGGTGTTTTTAGTTCAGCAATGCACGGAATATAAGCTCTGTGGGTACTTTCTGTTTCAGTGATTTATGTAAACATCCATCTGCTCAGGTGTTATGTAATCCATTTGACACGAAACTTCTGAGAGGATGAGCTTCTTCAGGAGCCTTACATTTATAGCTCCATCTAGAACAGTAGGAAAACTCAGCTTACTAAAGTAACATTTTAAAGCTTCTGATTCTGAAATTAAAAGTGAAGAGGGATGCAGAAAACAGAACTCAGAGTCAATAAGTCTGAGTTACAAACGTTACGAGAAGTAAGATTCCATGCTTCTCTTGAGATTAACTGGCAGGTTCCAGTCCTCAAGTTCAGATCTGGATCTGAGCCCTTCCAAAATTCAGTGGGTTGAAACTGAAGCTTCTAGTTTTAATCTCTTTCTGTGATATATTTGTTCATTTAACTCTAATCTCATTTTGAGATCCTATATTTGCTTCCAAAATAGCCTCTTTCTCCAGATTCATTTATGATTAGTAGATGAGCTTTATCTCCTGAGAAGCATGAGATGCTGTTTGCAGCACAACAGTTAGCAGAAGAAGCTGAAGATCCAGCACTTGTTCAGTTCTGACTCTGAATTAGTGGCCTCAGACCATGCAGAGAACATTATTTATGTTCCAAGCCTCAGGTTCAATGCAATAAAATTTCAAAGACCAGTGAATTTCCTTGATGGCTTACAAATGTGGGGTAAATGCCATTTAGCTTTTGGATTATCAACGTGGTGGTTTGAATAAATGCAACTTAAAAGTAACTTCTCTTTGTTCAATTTTGTCCAGGACTCAGTGTCTAGTGTGGAGAGTCTACAGCGTAAACACATGCAGTTTGAGAAAGCCCTGGAAGCTCAGATGGACAAAATTGATGAGATGGCTTCATTTGCTCAGCAGCTAGCAAAAAACAAGCACTATGACTCAGACAACATCACCAACAGATGCCAGGCCATTCTGAGGAGGTAAAGACAACTCCTTCCTGTGTCTGCCACCCATTTCTTTAGCAGTGAAACTCTCCCCATGTGCTCTAAAGTCCTTGATTGTTTCAAGAAAACCATAAACTGGTTTGCATTTACTTAGCATTGTGCTTCACACC
Organism: Rhynchotus rufescens; assembly: GCA_032273925.1. Classification (NCBI taxonomy): domain Eukaryota; kingdom Metazoa; phylum Chordata; class Aves; order Tinamiformes; family Tinamidae; genus Rhynchotus; species Rhynchotus rufescens. The sequence continues at coordinate 25,004 of JAVCKT010019847.1, read as the reverse complement.
GTGGTCCTGCCAAATTGGCTTGAGTCTAGTCAGTATTTCATTAGGAGGTTTCCAAAGTGCAGTTAAATGGAGTTCAGGAAAAGGCAGCTTTCCTGTAATTCTGTGTCCTGGCCTGGCCCTAGGGACAGTGCTTCAAACAACCCACAGAAGCCCACTGTGCCAGTAAATACTTCACTGTCATTAAATATCATCAAGAAAGGTCATTTCTGTGCTTTACTGCTTTTTCTCTGCTTTGAGGGAATTGACCTTAAAACCTTGCTCCAGTTCTCCATTAGGACACTTACTGATGAGATCTTGCCCTTTCATGTGAATTATTTTATTTCTCCTAGCATGTTTCATATTGTTTATCTTAAATGCTGATAATAGAGGCAGTTACATTCAGTGCTATAGTAGAGCAAAAGCAATGTGCAAAATTTGCAGAGGAGATCCTTATATGAAAGAAAACATATGAATCTCATTCTTGCATGTACTTGAATAAAATGGTTAAGTTCCATATTTGGGAGAAAGATGAGAGGATGGTGCAACTTCGGTTTATCAGACAATATCGGTGTCAAATATCCTCATGTCCACTTCTTTCCATATAGAAACATGCTAAGCTTACGTTCCATTGACTATGAAAAGCATTAATGGTCATTCTTAGAGGCAGGTATTAGATATGAAGAGTAAGAATACACTTTAAACACGACCTTCTGGAAATAGTTCTTCCTACTGTGCCCTGAGCATCTTCTCAGTCAGTCTGAATCATGGAATACTGCGTGTTATGAACAACTGTGTCCTAGAAACAGAGGGCTAGATTGTGTGGCTTTTGGAGATTAAATTTGAGAGCTCATGTCCTAACTAATCCACTCTGTGATTTTTCTTCACACTTTGTCTTCAACTCAGAAAGGAGAAGCTGCTGGAGAATGCTGCTGCTCGCAGACGTCTGCTAGAAGAATCAAGGCTTTTGCAGAGGTTGCTGAAGAATTCCTTTGAGGTACAATTACATTGGTTTCATGGTGTTTTGGTTTCTTAAAACATACAGGTCCAATGTGTATTAGAAGAGAGCCTGGAAGATTGGAGCCAAAGGAACTCTGAATTTTTGTTTAATTCTGTTCTTTCCTCCCCAAAGGTGGCTGCTTGGATGAATGAGAAGAATAGTATTGCCCAGGATGACAGCTGGAAGGATCCAAGCAACCTGCAGACCAAGCTGCAGAAGCATCAGGCTTTTCAAGCAGAGATCATGGCCAATAGAAATCGCCTGGACTCCATCAAATCTGTGAGAGAAGCTGGGTTGATAGCAGGGCTTGAAAAACATCATGAAAGACGGAAGGCAGTCACAAAATCATTGTCCTCTTGTGATATTGTTCACTTTATTTACCTCTAAAGGGGGCTTGGAAGCTTACTTTAATTCATCTAAACCTTTCTGTGCCTTAGCATGGGCATGGGCATGGGATTCCTCCAGCTTTTCTCTTGGGGTTAGGTGTGATCTTGCTGTCTATATTCATTGTTTGTACCATGAAAAATGATGGTTGCTTCCAGTGAATGATTCATTCCTCTAATTTTAAACACTTATCATACTTTGGAGGTATAGCTGTTTCTTTCCTGCAGGGAGCTGAGGTGGCTAGATTCACAGTCTCAAAAAGTCAGATAACATGAATCCTACAAAAGGTGTCAAGATGAGTTTTCAAGTGTTGCCTTTGCAGAAACTTGCTAGTAGGGGAGATATGAGGGAAGGCTGACAAGCTTTGTCAGCTACTTGGCAGAAGCTTTAATCAGATGATGGGTTTGGAAGGACAGACAGTTAAATATTTCTTAAACTCTTTCTCAGCATAATGCTTCCTATCTGTGTTTTGCAATATGTAACTGAGCACAGGGCTCCTCCTCAGATTTACCTGCATGCCACCATGCACAAGCTATTGTTTTCAGAAGCAGTGCGGACACATAGGACAGTTTAGGGTGGAGTTACAACTCTCACTGTACTGACATGTTTTTAGAGAGTTGTTTGCACAATCCCCTTATTTCTTCCTTGTCTTTGTCTTTGGGAATGTCCTTGGGAACTGATTTGAATGAGAAAATTAACCTCTGCTGTCCTGGTTCAGCATCCTTTTCTCACTATGCCTCCTCTCCCTCAATGCATCATATAGAAGTAGCTCAGCGTAGATTTCCAAGGCAAATTTGGTCACAGCTAGAGCATCCTCTGGCTGAAGGAGGAGTCTTTCTTGTGCTTCCTCTACCTCTTTTTCAGCCAACCTGTAAAGCATCTGTAGGTCAGGGTTTAGAAATGCAGATAGATTTTTTCTATGTCATACAGTGATACAAAGATACCATTGTATGATATAGTAAAACTTCTTTTAACATGCAGGCAAGGGAATAGAGAAGGATGGAAAGTTGGACAATTTCAAACAATGATCACAGAATATCATATGGGAAATATCACAGAAGTAACAGTGCTCACTGCCAGTCTTTAGGTGATGTAGCTTTTGCATGATGAAGATTCTCTTTAATGTCCTCTAACCTTTAAACATCCTGTAACATTGGCTTTGCAACATTTTTAATAGCTTTAGAGGTCAACAGTTTAGGAAAATCAATCTCTGCCATGGTGTTGGTGTCAATAAGCATTTTGCCTTTATCCATTTTTCCTTCACCTATGCAGCCTCCTCATGTTAGGAAGTGATGGCCACAGCTGATCCTTTGTCTAGCAGTGCCAAAAGAATTTGTTATAGAGGCAGCTGTGATTAATTTCACTTACTCAGCAAAGGAAGAAAACTCTGACAATCCTCTTTGTGTAGGATGGGGAGAAGATGCTCCGTGAGAGGCACCATGCCCCCGAGGCCATTCAGTCCAGATTGCAAGAAATGGAAGAGCTGTGGGATGAGCTGCTGGCAAGCTGCCAGGATAAACAGACCAAGCTGCAAGATGCATACAAGGTAACACAGAGATGCCAGCAGTTGGGACCTCGTGTCATTTCTGGAGATATCATGGTTGCCTTGATGCACAGTCTCCTCTGCTGGTGTGTCACTTGATACAGTCAGACTTGATTCCTCAAGACCGTTAGAGCCAAGAAACTACTAAATATGAACTGACTGAATGGAACTAGTGGGAGAACTGGGAAAGAAAATGATTTGTGGACTGTGTTCCCATGTGCTTTCTGCAACTGAGTTGGAGTCAAGTTTCCAGAGAGTGTTACTGAGGGGAAATATGTTCACTCACTACATCTGCTCACTCTCTGTATCCGTCCCACTAGCATCTTTTCCCTAACAGAAGTAAGAAAGAAGCTTACAGCTACTTCCCATTCTTCTAGCTCTTTCCAGCCACATGACTTTGCTTCTTGTGAGCTGTACATGAGCTTTACATGAGCAGCCAGACACCTTGTAGGTATAAAATAAAGCCATCTTAATGGTTTCATTTTTAAGTATCGTGTCCATCAGTGATATTTTTGTAACTTAAGTAGGATTAGTTCAGACATTCTCTGCTTCTGTTCTTGGGTTTGCTCTGACCGGATTCTCTTGTACCACCTTCACGCCAGGGGAGAGGTCACTGAGCACTGGAATTTTTCCTTGTGCTCTATGTGTAATTCTTCTTGAAGGTCGCTGAGATTTTATATTATGTTATATATCCTGAAGATTTAATTGGCATTTCCTTTCTGCTTGTCCCCAGGCCCTTCATTTCCAGCGGAGTGTAGAGGATATGGAGAAGTGGTTGGAAGATGTGGAAAATGAGCTAAGGGCACCATATAGTAGCAATGATCTGGTGGTTTTGAACAGTCATCTGAAGAAACAAGAGGAACTGGAGGAAGATATTGCTGGTCATCAGGACCGTCTGCAAGAGCTGGTGACTACAGCTCAGGAGTTTCAGCAGGAGAAGCATTTCCTTGCTGATGAGCTTGAAGACAGAGTAGATCAGCTGGTGCAGAGGTGGGTGAGTCTGGCCTGTCTTTTGCCATTTTTATGCTACTTTTGCAGCCTTTTTATCCCCTGTATCCCCTTTTATTTCCTTTTCTTTTCCATATAATTTTGAAAATAATTTTTTTCGTATTAGTTCAGTATTACTCTGTTGACCTCATTGAATTCCCTTTAAAACATGCAGATACAAAAGTCTACGTGATCCACTGCAGCAGAGACATGGGAGTTTGGAGGCAAGCAAGCTTCAGTACCAGTTCTTCCAAGATGTTGATGAGGAGCTGGCCTGGGTTCGTGAAAAACTCCCAGTGGCTTCCTCCAGGGATTATGGCCAATCCCTGGCAACTGTTCAGAGCCTGCAAGAAAAGCACCAGGTAATATAATGTGAAAAACATTCTCGGTCTTTAGAATCAAATAAAGAACATGGAATTCACCTGTCTGGCAAACCTCATCTGCAGTGCATGTGTGAGTCAGGATGCTAGGAATAACTCTTATTCTGGTCTGATATTTATGATATTCCTTATAGGATGTGTCCATGACTTGGCAGCACCTGAAACTCCATGCTGCTTATCATTGCAGTGCTCTAAGTAGCCCATCTTATTCTGTGGATACATTAAGTCTTTCTGCAAACAACTGAGTTACAAATCCTAGAGTCTGGAATATGAAATAGTTTTTACAAGCTGTTGTGCATGCTGGTATAGCTCCTTTGGAAACAGATGTCCTAATAAAATATGCTTCCAAGCTTGTTGAGTGCATCCAAGCACACTCATTGCTCAGGCGTCTCAGGATGATCTCCCAGAGAAACTTCTCTTCCTTTTCTTGAGAGGAGACTTCACAGAATTTTATGATTTTGAGACGACCTTCATTTTAGCAATAGCTTTCAAGATAGCTGCTATTTTGCAAGGCTCAGATAGACCATCTGAGAGAATAGTGCCTAGACCAACATCACCTCAAACACCAACAAAATAGCAGCTGCTTTTTAATAGTTTTTGAGTTTTGAGTTTTTGACTGTCCATTTGCAAACACATGAGGTAAAAGGAAATAGTCCTGCTAAAAGTTTCCACACATTCTTGGTATTTGCTGTTAGCAAAAGGCAATGTATTTAAGTGGGGCATCAAATATCTGTAGGGAAAATCTGTGCAATCTGTAATAGAGCTGGGAAAGACAGAAGATTTTATAAGGTGAGAATGCGTATATACATTCACATACATTTGGCACAGACATTTGGTGCAATCTGGTGCGTGTCTAGAAATAAAAATCTCAACTCATAAAAAAATTCTGAATGTCCCCAGGGTAAGAAGCCAAAGGATAGGTTGTGTACTAGGACAAGGAAATCTCTATAAAGTAGGAGATTCATCCTGGGCATGCTCACAATTTATTGAAGAATGATAAAATGCTTTTTTCATTTATCTTCTGAAATAGTCCTGAGTAAGGAATTCCATGAGAATATTGTGACTGAATAGCACCTTCTTAGTATTTGATGTAATTTCTCATATTTGTAAATATTCTGAATATTGAGATGCAGTTTTGACTTTGAGAATAGGCAGTAAGAACAAAGGGCTTGCTTCAACATCATGGGAAGTATGAGCCTTATTATTATGCCTGTAATTACTTCTAAAAATATGAGCTGATTGACATGGTAGGGAAGCAGATTAGATTGGTGGAAAGAAGGAATATTTGAACTGAATTTATCTAAGAAAGTATTTGGGATAACTGAGGGAACTGTGGATATACCACTTTGTGCTGCAATGATCTCTGCCTTATTTGACCAGATTTCAAAATACTTCAATAATTTGTGAAAATGGGGGGAAAGGACTGTAATGAAAATGCAGAACCAAAGGCCAATTCTTCCTGCCATTTTGCTTCTTATTGTCCTAAAAGCAGGGTTAAAAGACACATCTTAAATTTGGAACTTTT
>JAVCKT010019847.1:0-14773 GCA_032273925.1 Rhynchotus rufescens | reverse complement strand
TTCCTTCCCCACCCCCACCCCCCCCAAAAAAAAAAAAAAAAAAGGATTATTCTGTTCTTTTCATGGCAGTTGGTTTTTTCCACAACAGGCCAGATACTGCTTCTTTGTCCTATATGTAGTCCCAGGAACTGTAATCTAGTTGTCATTTGATATAAAGGTTCAGGAAGCACCATGTTTGAGAAAGGAAACTGATATTCGAGACATTTCATTGCTTTTCATTTCCAATTTGCTTTTGTATCTGGGGAGAAAGAGATGAAAAGAGCAGCCGTTCATGCAAGATACTTTAATTTCCTGAACTAGCTGCTTTTTTTTTTGTCTTAGCATAACTCACCACATGCTACCTGGTCTCTTCAGTATTTTGAAGGCATTGCAAATTCAACCTGTCAGAAAAGATGGTGCTCAAAAATAGCAAGTAAAACAAGAGTAAATCAAAGACATACTTTTGATTTTTGTTCTTTGCAGTGCAGCCATACTTGCAAAGCTCCAGGGGATCCTAGCAGACTACCAGTCTCTCCTACAGAAGGCCGAGACACAGAGAAAATGTCTGCAAGAACAATTCCAGCTGTATCAGTTTGAAAGAGAATTCCAGCTGGTGGAAGCCTGGCTGTCCAGCAAACAGTCTGTGGCAGAGTCTGATGACTATGGACAGGACTTGGATGATGTTGAGGTAAAAGAAAAGAAAGAGAAAACGAGCAGAAATGCACTTGTTCTATTTGTGTGTGTGTGTATCTAGTGACAGTGTAACATGTTACAGTACCTTTTCCTTCAATGTGCATCCCAAAGTTGTCTTTTTCAGGGGATAAGGTGAGGTCAGCACACTTCACTGTGGCCCTGATGATTTGACCATGGTCTTAAAACACTGTCCATGGAAGACACTAAGATAGGCCATCCACACCAGCAGCTGGACAGCTGCAGATTTTAAGCATGAGTTTCTCCTCAGAGAAGGAGAGATAGACTTCCTTGTGTGGAGAGGTATAATGTCCACTCCTCATTATTGAATTAATGCTTTCAACAGCTATTACATACATAGACAAGCTAAACTGGTTGTGTTTGGCAACATCTCCATCTGTCAGGATGTAAGTGATTTCTTTTTCTGTGGCATAAGCTGTTGAGGATATTAACAATAAAGGTTTTCTTCTGACTCTAGAGCATTTCAGTTTTTCGAGTGTCTTGTGCTTATAGTTTGTAATTCATAGCTTTTTTTTTTTCTACAGTATAGAGTAAGTGGTTCCTTTTGTCTCTGTAAAATAGGTAGGCAGAAATTATTTTATCTAAGAATAACTGATTATTCTCCTTTATTCTATAGGTGCTGGAGAAAAAATTTAAAGATTTCATAAATGAGGTGAAACCTCTTGGACATTCCAAAGTTCTTTCCCTAAATGAATTAGCATCTAAGCTGGAAAAAGAGGGCCACAGCAAGACAGAAGTTATCCAGAAGAGAACAAAGCAAATCAATGAAATGTGGGAGAAACTGTGCCATGCCATCCAGGCAAGGACAGAGGTAAGAAATACTTGAAAAGTTAGTGGGGCATTGAATTCTCTGCATTATCTGTGGCAAGGTTCATATTTGAAAGACATGTCTCAGCCTAGAGATTTTTCTGTTTTCCCAAATTCACTGCAACCTCCAGTTTCCTGAAAAACTAAGCCAATCTAATGGTTTACAACAACTAACAAGAGGAAGTTTCACCCTCTATATCTTCCTTACTCTCTTTCTTTATTCTATCCTCTCTCCTGCTGTATTCCTGGCTGCTCAGGGCCCCTTTTCACAGCTGTGACACTGATTGGACTCTTTCTTCAACTACTTCAGCTCATTAAACCAACAAAAAAACTATCCAAATTTGTTTTAACCTGAGTGTGAAATGCTATTAGAACATTTTTAATCCTCTCATCTTCTAAGTCCTGACTCTCATCTAACACACTTTATTTTCACAATTTGAAATGTAGGACCCTGTCCCAAGCAGGTTTTTTAGGCTTAGCCAAAAGAGATACCTATAAAGGACAACTCATGCTCTCCCTCTTGATCATTCATCTTAGGAGGGATAAATTGTTCTAGGGACATCTGTTTGTTTCCATTGACATGGAGAACTTGGGTTAGGTTGGAAGATCTTTCAGATCACTTAATTGGGGAGATATTTCATTCCTCCACTTGTTCAGTCTGTTCTGCATGAGGACATGATATTAGGGTTACCTATTCTTACACTGCAAACAGGATGTATTATATTACCATAAATTGCTTCTTTATTCCAGAACCTAAGAGCAGCCCAACAAGTTCATCGATTTGATCACGACGTGGATGAAGTAAAGGGCTGGATGCAGGAGAAAGAGGCAGTGGTGGACATAGAAGATTACGGATATGACCTTCCAGGTGTACAGACACTTCTAAGCCAGCTTGAGGGAGTTGAGGTAAAGAGAGCTGTCATGAAGCAGTGCCAGAAAAATCTGAATGAGAAAAGAATGGAGACTGCTAAACATTTTGAAATCTTTTGAACTGCCCCATTTGCAGGCCAACTAAATGTAAATGTATTCCATCATGGAAAATCCATTGTGCCTCATAGCAAGGGTGGCTTTTTCTCCTGCATTTCCCATTGTGATACTGTAATATTACTACTTTTATTTCTCAAGATGAGTTCCTCTTCCAAAGTTTAGTCAAAAGTTGTTGTTCTAATTGCAAAGGTGTCATCTGAAATACAAGAAGAGACTTCCGCTCCGTGCTTGTCAAAATAATCAATGTGTTGTATCCAAAGAACCTTCTTTAGAGAATGAATGTTTACAGGCAGTAGGCAGAAGTTGAGAGGAGAAGACCTGAGAGTGTCACAGTTCTCGCGTCTATGCAGTCAGTGAATGGAAAAAATAGGCATCATCTGTACATGGAGAGATTATCAAAAGTGTGTTTTCAATAGAGACTTGATTTTACAGTCAGTTCTCTCCCTGTTCCAGAGAGATCTAGGAGCCATCATGAAAGAGCTGGAGCGGATTCGGGGAGAGGCTTGGCACCTCAGCCGCACCTACCCTCAAGTCAAGGAAAACATTATGGAGAGACTCACGGACATGGATGAGTGCTGGGGAAACCTGGGCCAGAAGTTCCTGGAGAGGAAGACAAGACTGAGCCAGGCAGAACAAGTCCAGCTCTACTTCAATGACTGTAGGGAGCTGATGTATGTATGGGTCCCTTGCATTTGGCAGTAGGCCTAATTTCTTGTCTTTCCCTCTTGGGGTTTTCTGTATTACACCTGTGGTTGGTTTGACTCCTATCCCACACGTTCTGAAGCTTGATTAGGGATTTTCTTTGAATAATAATAGCACAACACATCCTCTTGTCAATACTTGGCATAGTAGAAGGGACCATGCCACTCCGCTTCAGCACAACATACATGTTAGACCCACAACGCAAATGATACTCACACCAGAATATTTCCTATACGGTTTGGAGAATTCAGTCACTCTGGATAGTTTTGGTAGCCTGACAATTCCAGTCCAAAACACGGTTCATTTTTTTGGAAGATTGAGAAATCTGTTCTAGATATTCAAGTAATTTATGTGCTTTTATTAGAGTCAAAGCAACTATGCTAAATACAGTATTCTAGAACAGATTAGTACTTGCTCAAGTACTTGCTAAGTTGCAAGTGTTTCATTTTTTTTAATACTATTACCTGTAAGTGCACACGCTCCATTTTTATTAGATGTCAGTATTTTGTAGTAACTTAGTTGCTGGGGAATTCCTTTTTCTTTTTTTTTTTTCTTTTTTAATCTGATGAGAACAAAAGGCTAAATGTTAACAGCCTTTATAAAACATCTTGCAAAAAAAATAAATTGAACTAGAACATCTCATTGTGATTAAATCAACCATGCCAGCATATCTATAAGCAGAGTCTAATGTAGAAGGTTAAATAACTGATCGAAATATTCCTTCCTGAAAGTGGCAGACCAGCACTGCTAGAATAATAGATTTTATCATTTTAATGACATTTGCAGCAAAATTGATACATTCACTGTTAATTTTTGGACAGCATTTCTCATGGACTATGACAATAGAAATGAGGGAAATTCAGAATCAGTGAAGTAAACGAAAAGATTAATCCATGACAGGAGTAGAAATCAGAAAACAGTGAAATGATTTATCTCAAATTATTGGGCACTTGAAAAGCTGAGGGATAGATCCAGAGCTTAGGTAAAACCAGATGCCAGTTGAGGCTTATGCCCGGGAATACAAACTTTTCCTTAAAAATATCTGTCAGTCTGCTGCTTTGTATGACTGCTCGGTGGGCATATGAAGTGCCCTTATGCATGGCAGTAAGGTTACATGGGCATCTGAAAGTCCCTAATGCTCTTATCTAAAAGCTCTATGAGTCTGTCCAGCCTACACTGCTGCAGTTACAGAAGTTCCTACGAAGGATTTAAATTCTTGTTATTTCAGTGGGTAGGGATGCTGCAGCTGCTTGTCTCAGGGCCAATATATTGCAACATCAGTGGGAATACTATAGAAGGTTATAAAAATCCATAAATGTGTGGATTAGTCTGTACAAATGTATTAGTATATTCATATATTTCATGATCAAATAAAGGTCTATGCGTAGGTCCACGTCCATGGCATGTGTGCATTCCTGGATAGGCAGAGGATTCAGTTTTCTGCCTTTGTTCCCCCTTTGGCTCTGCTCTGTAGGGCTTGGGCCAACGAGATGCACGCACTCGTGATATCTGAGGAGCTGGCAAATGATGTGCTGGGAGCGGAGCTGCTTATCAAGCGCCACGAGGAGTACAAGCGGGAGATAGAGAAGCAGTGGCTAAAATATGAAGAAATGCAGCGGGCCGGAGATGACCTGATGAAGAATGGCCATTTCATGTCTGTGGAGGTGTGTTGATGATGGGTTCAGTATTTTACAAGTAAGAGTAAACTAAGGAGATTTGTTAAATAGGCAGACGTCCAGTTGTGGTGTAGCAAAAGAACTTTCAGTAAGTTTTCAGAACTTCTGAAATTAAAAGCCATCACAGATTTAGAGATTTGCCTCTCACTTCTTGAGACTTTGAAAAAGCACCTTTTAAAGTTCTTCTTCACTCCTCTAAAAACTGAGTTTTGAGTCTAACCATAAACGGGAGAGCAGTCACGGCATTGATTATAGCTGTGCAGAGAAGTAGGAGATATTGCTGTTCCACAGAAGAGATGAGCCACACAAAGATGTTTTTAGCATTTAAATACATAAGAAGTAGGATAGAGTAAATTACAGTGCAGATCAAGTAGACAGTGTGGTGAGATCAATAAGAACAATGGAAAATAAGCAATTCTTCAGAAGTTTTAGAAGACTAACTTAACTTTAAAGCTACTCTGATCTTCTTATCTAAGTAATTGTAGATTTTGGCCTTGCAATGACTCTAGATTTGTTTGAGACTGTCAGTGGATCCAGAGATTGCAGAAACATTGTCAGCGTATACAAGATTACATTACTTCCACTGCAAAGAGAACTAGTGTGTTTTCATCGATTTAAGAATTTCCTTTGTTGACGTGCCATAAATGCATAATATTTTTGAGCCTTTTGGGTTAGCATCGCAATATTATCCATATGTCATTTGAGTCTGGAAGATCACAGTACACATTAGATGGATGTCAAAAGATAATCTCTGGCATTATAATTGTTATTTTTCTAGATTGAAGAAAAATTGTTAGAACTTTCAGAGCTGATGAAGAAGGTGAAGGATAGCTGGGACATGAGGAAAGAGTTGTATGAAGAAAACTGGGAGATTCAGTTACTCCGGAGAGAACTAGAACAAGCAGAAGGATGGCTGGCTGCCAAGGAGAGCTTTCTTTCGGATCCTAGCTATGGGGTTAGTACCACCATTTGGCTGGATGGATTGCATAGGTCTGAATATCTCCGGCTTAATTTCCGTATCTGCTGCTGATTTTTTCACTCAGGATTCCCTGTCTGAGGTAGAAGAACTGTTGAAGAAACACCGGGATTTTGAGAAGATGCTTGCAGCTCAGGAGGAGAAATTTGCTCAACTCAACAGGAAAACTAAGGTGAGAAGGAATCTCCATGTGAGACAGCATGTTGTCACAGGATGAGCTGGTTCCCTAGATGTCTGGGTCTCAATCACTCCTTGGTAGAATTAATTACTGTGGTGAGATGGAAGAAATGAATGTCCAAAGCTGACCTGCTGGAAATGGCAGATGAGAAAATGAGTTGTCTACAGATCAGTAGCATCCAAGTAGCAGAGAAATGGAAGTTTGTTCTTCCAGGAGCAGCAAAGAGGCTGCATAGCAGAGCATGCACTGCTGTATGAAGGCCAGAGTGATCCCTCACAATTACTTTAGTCAGTAGGTTGAGTTTGAGTCTGCCTTTTGCTCTGTGCTTTTGCAGATTAGCCAAACAATGGGACAGAGGTCCTTCCTCTCTGAAGTGAGAATATTCCTGGATACTCATCATCCCTATAGTAGACTAAAAGCAAGCAGTGCTGCAATAAGAGGCACAATTTCTCTGGAGATTATCAAAGTCTCAACCTCTGCAGATTTTGGAAAGGGCTGGGTTTCATTTGAGATTGATTCCCACAAATGTTTATAATTAGTAAAGTAACACTGAGGACACAGCAATTAAGTTCAAGTCAGACTCTAAAAATGCTAGTGGAGGTAGTCTTTTAAAGTCAGTGACAGAAGAAAGTGTATTTGAAAATTATTCTTGCTTAAAATAAAATATTTCTAAGTAAGTAATCATAAGAACTCATGGACAATATCACAAATGTAATGTTTATGTCCTGCAGAGGGAGATGAATCTTCTGAAACAAACTGACAGAGAAGAGAATGATCCAAAAGATCAAGGCAAAATCGTACGGGTCCCCTCTCTGAAAAGGAAGACATCTGATAAACGGAATCAGTCGCCAAGATTGATAGAGATAAAAAGCACAAAGTTGCCACCGACTGCTCCTCTACCCAGCCTGGCCTTGGGAGTACCCCTTGAAACAATTTTCTCCCCTCTTGAGAAGTCTCCAGAAGCATTTCAGCTGCTGAGTCCTGAGGAAAGCACCAAAACAGAGATGAAAGATGAGAGGAGACTCAGTGAGAGGATCCCTCAACCTATCCCAAAGCCAATGAGTCCCCAAGCTACAACACTGGAAAGTTACACTTCTCTAACATCTCCCCTAGCTCCTGCTCTCCCAAAGCAGCAAGGCAGCAGTGGTTTGTTGGAATCACGTTCTCCAGACCTTTCATCTCTCCAAGAAAATAATGCCAGAGGAGTCTCTCTGTCCAACCTGCAGACAAAAGCAGTGATAGCTCCACCTGAGGCTGGCCAAAGGACACAAGATAAATCACCAAACTTATTGCTGTCTGGTTCCTCTCAGGAGATATTAGAGAATGCATCTTCTGTAAGTTCTGGGGATTTCTGACTTTATCCTCACAAAACCAATGTCTCATGCTACCATGAACTAGCTAAAATAGCAGAATAGTTCTGTAAGGAAGTCACAAAAAAGAACTGAATGGTAGTCCTTTCAATGGATTCCCTCATGGAGCCAAACAGCAAGAACATTTAATGTGCCTGTGCAAAACTGATATATTTTCTAGAAAGATAGGTGACTTTCTCAGCTAGGCATAACTTAAAAGTCCTTGAGTAGTTCTTCATTTCAAAATGTTTGGATGGCAAACAGACAATAGTAATTGTACTTCAAGGAGTCTGTCCCATGTAAACAGTATGTGAATGTACCTTGTTCAGTATAGTCATATATATTTGCACTTTGTGTTGCTCCAGCTAAGCAAATGCCTGCATTAAAAACAAAACTTTTAATGAAAGTGGTCATGAACTATCTTCATTTAGGTAGTAAATTAGAGATGTGACTGCAATCTATAGAGCATTTCTAGATGTGCTGTGAACATACAGGCTTAGAGGCAGCAGAGATCAGTTCTTCTGTGTGGAATATACCTAGAAATAGCTCCAGAAATTCTAACACATACTTACGGGCTCCTTTAAAGTTACATAGTAATATCCTTGTGTGTCACTTGCAGGTTTCTGCAAGTCTCCAGCACATGGAGGGATTCCTCGAAAAGAGAGACCAGCTCCTTCCAGGAAGACAACAGGTAGAAGCAAAAGCCCACACTCTGGGTTAATTCATTTGTCCTTGAATTATAGTCCAGAGAGCGACTTCATCAAGATAAACTCTTGCTGAAGGAACTTCAGGGCTGGGGACTTAATTCAGTGTCCACAAAAACCATGAAGTCTTCATTGACTTCAGCAATACTTGATCTCGTCCGTGGCAGGAAGGCAAATTAATTGTTGCCTGTCAGGGGAGTCATGCAGTACAGGGATTGATTGTACAGGATGGATTAATTAACAGAACCTGGGCTATATGACAATTAATTGTATTCCCCTTTGAAAAGAGTTAAGACCCTACATTGGAGTGTGATGTTTTGTCAGCAGTGAAAGCCCCCTGTCCAGTGCATCCAAGGCCTTCAATTTCTCACTGTACTAGAAGAGAGTTGAGGGACATTAGGAAAGAGTTGTATGAAGAAAACAGTTCCTCTTTGGTAGTGGGTGGAAGAAATGGTTTGTGTAATCCAGAGCTGAAAGGAACTGAAATCTGAATTCTCATTCTGGTAACACATATGGCTTCAGTTCAGTAGGATAATGCTCATAACAGTGCAAGAGATTTTTCTAATTTACCACAAGTATGCAGAAATCTGAGTGCTTGCTTTAGTATGGAATGCCAACAGGTTTTCCTGACCTGTTTGTCCAACAGACTATTTCTTTCTCAAAAACATTTAACTTGCAAGAACTCTTTGAAAAAGAAATCCATTCTGAGTTTCATCATCTGGAAGCAAAATTAGTTATTCGTCTGTTCCAGATGTACTGCATTATGTTTCCTGTGTTACTGCCCTCCTATCTCACCAACTAAGAAAAATTATGATGCATCTTCCTTAGGATTTTCTTTTTCCATCTCAAGGATCCCATGACACAAGGCTAACCTTTTACAGCTCCAGGGGATAGCTTAGGAAGTGAAGATTTCAGCAGCCACATTAGAATGAAGCCACATATGGACCAAAACTAGAATATGACCAGCAAGCGTGGGATAATGTTCCAGCAGCTGGAGAAGTAAAGCGGGGATTTCAGTGGCCAGAAATAGACACAACTTTGAAAATCCATCCTCTCCCGAAGATGTTGCTGATCACAACCCAATGCAGAGCTTCCTTGTGGCGTGTTATGTCATTTGTTGTCCTGCCTCACAAAGAGCCCTTGGCTGAATCACCTCCCCATTAACTACAGCAGGCTCTGTTTTTCTAGGAGAAAATCATGAGCTTCTGTGATTATCATCTGGGCAGCTCCTGGCTCAGT
The DNA here is from genome assembly GCA_032273925.1 of Rhynchotus rufescens. Classification (NCBI taxonomy): domain Eukaryota; kingdom Metazoa; phylum Chordata; class Aves; order Tinamiformes; family Tinamidae; genus Rhynchotus; species Rhynchotus rufescens. Next base: position 5,465 of record JAVCKT010019847.1, on the reverse strand, counting down.
ATGGAAGCTGCACACAGAATTAAATTAAATTAAAGTAAATATATAATTAAATATATATCTATTAATTGGATTTTTTCATTGTTTCTGTTCATATAGCCAGGCTCAAGGTCTTGGAAATTTTTCTATGTAAAACTTGATGGTCTCAAACTTGATTTCTATGATGGCGAAAAAGAAGCCTCTAAGGTAATTTCTTTTCTCTTTTTGAATCTTTCCACTAATCATTCTGCATTTCCCTATTTAAAATAGAATTTTAAAAAGATAAATCATATTTATGTTGGTTTTGTTTGGGACTAGAGATGATTAGTAACCCTTCAAATGTTCGTAGGGTCAGATCCAACACTTGTTCCGTGGATACCAACCATAAAACTGAAAAAATAAGCCTTCAGAGGTTTTTCAAAGCTATTCTTTGAAAGAAGTATCTTATTCAAGAATTGCTTTTAAGATAGAGTGCAATACTCTGCTCTTCCTTTGCTGTGCCTTTTGAATAGTTCCTTCCTGTTCAGTGATCCTCGTAGTACTTTTAGAAGCAGAAAAAGGCAGTGTGGGTGAGTAGTCAGTCTCCAAGTTGGAATAGGATTGAATGCTAGGAGAAGGACACAGAAAACATTCTGCTCTAATTTCCTCCTCCTCAGAACGAATCCACACTCCTGTCTCTCAACATTGCTGGCGCCACATGTGAGAGGCTGATAAATTATATCAGGAAAGAGAACGCCTTCATGTTAAGGTAAGCCATATAGAGAAACCTACAGAGCAAGTCTCTGTGGTTGCATTTACTTGCAGTCACCCAAGGCTCTTGCTAAGAGTCATAGCTGAAAAGTCTTGCCATGCTTGCACCCTTACAAAGACTGGAAGGTGTAAGGTGAGACTAACTGGAATACCTCTTTCCTGTCCCTGTTTATAGGCTGAGAGATGGAGCAGAGTATTTCTTTGCAGCACCTTCCCAGATGCTGATGGAGGACTGGCTGCAGTCACTGCAGAATAATATAGGTAGGTTCTCACTTGCTTCAAAGATGAGCTGTGTTGTTAGCAAGTGGTGATGTAGAAAGGGAAGAGAAGGAAATTTTCTAGTCTTTCCTGGGCTGTCCCTTTTGCCTCTGTTAGACAGCAGTATATGAGTCATGTTGCCACATAATGACCTAGCAGGAGGGTATTCAGGGAGGCTTGAAAAGCAGCTTCTCAATTACACTGTCTGGCACCAAGTTATTCCCAGGGAGGGGCCCTGCCCATGGGCTGTTTCCATCCTTTTAATCAAGGGCTGCTTTAGTTCTTGGCCAGCAGCCCTTCTCCAAATCTAGCTCTCATTCTGGACACCTCAGTACACAGTGGCATGCTGTGATACCCAAAATGGTGCCAGGCCACAAACATAACTGGTGTTCGGACAAATTTTTCATGGACCCAGAAACGCCAGGCTGCCTCTTACTCTACCTGGGAAGATTTTTGTTGTTGTCTGACACTCTGCAGGACACAGTAACAGGCCAAAGGTGCAGCCTTCCGTTCCAAATACAGAGACTCCTCAGAAAAGAGTGTGGGACTTTCCAGAAAGAGACTCTGCTGAAAGGCTCACCAGCAAAGGCTCGCTCCTGAGGTAAGGTCTCTGTGCTTCAAGGATGGGCTGATGGTTGTATTTAGGTAGCAGTCACCTTTTCCGCAGGTCAGAAAGCCCCAGTCCTCTGTCGCTAACCTAGCAGAACACGGTGGTCTTGAGCAGCACCCTCACTCCACAGTTGTCATTTATGGTGGGCTATGGCCAGTTTTCACCTGTGGGACCTCACTGAAGTCAGCCATGTCCTGTCTGTGGCTGTTGACTTAAAATGGGACACACAGGGATACGTATGGTGTGTCACTCAGGCTGCAAAATGTTACACAGACAAACACAGGCACTGAAAATACAACTGCTGTGCCTGTCAGGAAATTTGGGCCATGTGTAAAATCATCTTGTGTGTGTTTGGGATCTGTAGGAATCTTACAGACCACAATGTGAAATCCTGGTCTGTCTGCCAGGTGGGTTTTTGCTGCTCAGCTAGATGGCTAACAAAGTTCTTACATAAACATAGAGGCTTAAGTTCATTCAGGTTATCCCTGAGTTTATGGTGATGCTTGTTGTTGATAGGAGAACACCTTCCTTCAAAATCAAACCGGAGAAAGAGCCTGCAGAATTTTCCAGAGATTTTAAGGAAGATGGGACTGCGGTAACACGAGCTTCCATCACCACACTGAGACCAGAACAAAGTGGTAATTAAAAAAAAAAAAAAAAGAAAAACAGCCTCTTCTCTGTTAGAAGCAGACAGATAAATAAGATAAAAATGGCGTTTGCCCCAGTGAATATCGGAGCCTTCACCACTACATCCTTAACCCAGCCCTTTGGAAATGTATTGATTGTTTAAAACCAATAATGCCTCTAAGTATGATTAATAGGTAATTAAAATAAGTTCCAAGAAAATGATTAAATTCATCCCATCACCTAGGATGTATGAATGTGTATCTGCTCCACGTGGACCTCTGAGCCAGACAGCTCAAGTGAAGTGGCTCTATGGGGTGGAAACAGAGAGCACTGAGCAGAGAGCAAAGTGCAAACTGGGCCTGAGCAGCAGGTCCCTGTGGGGAGCTTTGCCAATATCTACAGATAAGACTCAAAAGAAGAGCATTGTTCAGTCTGTACATCACAGAAGCAGAGGTCACTCACAGTACATTTATTATATCATTCCTGCAGTGTTTTGTAGCCCCTATTGTCTTTCATTTTTTACCATAGGTTAGTTAGCTATTTCATAATTATTTGCCAGTTCTTTGTGGATCAAGTTACCAGGAAAAAGAAGTTATTAATTTTTAACAGACTGTAAAATAAAATTGCATATAAACAATCAGTCTCTCAGTGTAAAGGGACAGCAAAAGCAGGATGCCAAAGAGGATGTCTACAAACCTGACCATACCTTTGGGAAAGCTTAAAAACTAGGTTGATGTTATATTAACATGAACCTACTAGGAGGCTGGATTGAGTAGCAAGTGTATGAGATGGTCTTTGGGGGACATGAGGGATAAGGGAAAAAAATCACATCCTCTAGTATGTTATCTCTAGAAAGTCTCATCTTTTCCCATTACGCTGTTAGCTGTCTTTGCTCTTAAATTTCTGCAACCGAAGAGTGTTTCAGGTGCACACCAAGATTACCAGCTTTTTCTCCCCGCAGCACATGCCGAAGGTCGCAGCGCGATGCAGCAGCAGCAGCAGCAGCAGCAGCAGCAGCAGCAGCAGCAGCTCCATTGAAGGCAAGTGACCCCCAGCAGGAGGAGTCTTCCTCTGCCAGGTAGAGGCCGGGCATTTCACCTTAGAGGGCACTCAGATAGTTCCCCTCAGTAAATCCATGCTGAGTGTTTCTGATGATTATTTCCTTCCTTCGTGGGCTTGCAAATGGAGTGCAAGACAACTTGCTGCAGGATCTTTCTAGGGGCTGCGGCGAGGCTGTTGGTCCCATCCATAGTTCACCAGGTCTTTTTTTCTTGTCTTCCCTAAAAATAGCTCTAAGATTAGCCTTTACCAGTCACTGGGAACCTCTCCCAGCCACCATAATTCTTCGTAGGTGATAGAGCAGGGTTCTCACAGTTGCACATACACAAGGCCTGCACGCCCATGCTCATGTGCACCTGTGTGCAGGTGGGAGGAGAAGCTCGTGTTCCCAGTTCTCCACCCCAACAGCAGTGCTCTATTTCTCTTTCCTTTTCAGATGCTAAAAGTGAACACTCAAGTGTGAAGACAAGGACCGGTTCTACTACTGACCACAATGAAATAAGATCTACAGCCTGATGGAAAGGAGGAGATGCAAAAAGAAGGGAAAAAAATCTCTTGAAACATTCTTTACTGTGGAATAAGAGCTCAGCCTGGAGATATTTTCTGGATAATATGATCTCTTTCCCTTCACAACACGTTGTTGCCTTGGAAGCAAGATGACAAGTCAAAAAAGATGTACGTACTGAGAGAAAGGTCTGATTATATAATCACAATGGAAAAAAAGAGTTGTCATCATTTTCAAAAATGAAACAGTCACAATGCAGGTGGCCAGAGCTGCTAGCATAGGAAGGACTTCAGTCTTAAAATTGTTAGAGAATGTTTTTTGGAATGAAAGGAATTAGATGCTGTTGGGTGTATACATCACTCTCAGGTGTCTTGCCAAATCGAGTTTCTGTGGTCTTGGATGAGATCTGGCTAAGAATAACTGCACCTCGATCCCAAGTCTCCGGCGATGAAAGATGAGTGCACTCCATGCTTTGTCTCACCTCACAATATTTTCATGCCCTGTTTTACATGGAGATGCTCATGTAAGGACGTCTTGACTCGTCTGTGCAGAGCTTCTGTGTGAGAGCTCTGCCTGCAGTGCTCTGAATGGCACTCTGCAAAGCACTGGAGAACAGCACAATCCTCACTCATCATCTGACAAAAAACATTTGGCAGCCGCCTGAGTGTCAGGCCTGGGAAGAAGGCAAATAAGAGGGCAGTTATTTCCTAATAAAATGAACTCTTCAGGGCTTGCCAGATTCTCTCACGGAAGACCTTTAACCTGTCAAAAGTGATTCAGCCATTAGAAATGCACAACACCATGGGAGTAAATTATTGAGTGTAAACCTGCCTTTCTGCACCTGCCAATGTACCAATGCACTTTCTGCTGTTCCACTGTAAATCCTTTCCAATAATAAAAAAAATGGAACTGATTGATTATCTATATGGGCTCTGACACCTAAGCTCAAGGCACGATTGCAAACACCCTGTGCTAAGGTATTTACGGCAGTTTCTGCATTTTCAGGTATTTTCAGCAGTAGTGCAGTCACCAGTTTCCTGGGGAAATAAAGAGGGAAACAGCTCTTTTCTCATGTACCATGCCAGTGGGAAACCTGGCATTGTTTCCTGTAGGCAGCTAGTGCTTTATTGCAAATGTTAATAGAGAACAAATTAATGCTTGGGTTTCTAAGCATCCACACCCACTGGTAAATTACAGGTGCAGCCTGTGCAGCACTTGGTATCCTAGTGCAGGTCTCCTGGTATTTTTCCTAATAGGAAGGACCTCATGGCCTGCTGGTATCACCTCTGGATTGCTCAGTTTTTACTTTTTTACGAGTTCTAGCTTGTAAAGCAGAAGACTTATGGGCCCTATGTTCCCTAGTGGGGACCCCCTCCATGCAGCCCCTAGCCGCCTCTGCACATCTCATTTCTCCTTCCCGTAAGTTGCACTTTGAGGTCCATGTCCCCCCCCAGTAAGCTGCAGAGGCACAAGCCTTGCTTCTCACGGGCTATAAGGTACTGTAAAAGCTCTAGCAGCTGTTGGAAGTGTGGCTGTTGATGCCTGAACCAAAGAGATAGGCATTAACATTAAGAGAAGTGGTCACAGAGGCTTGTCACAGAATCACAGACTCACAGAATGGTTAAGGTTGGAAGGGACCTCTAGAGATCCTGTAGTCCAACTCCCTTGCTCCAGAGGGAC
>JAVCKT010019845.1:7213-18905 GCA_032273925.1 Rhynchotus rufescens | reverse complement strand
AATATGAATTAATCTGTGAGCACGCAAAGCCTCTGTGATACACAGCTCCTCTACGTCAGAGCCTACGTTTTCTTCACTTTGATGACAACTTAGTCCGTGACCTAAGGCAAGTATCTGAATCTTCGTGAGTTCACACAGGCTTAAAAGTGGTACAAACAACTTGGCAACAGAGTATTTGAAAGCTGTATAAAACATTTGTAGGCTGCTTTTACACTCCCAGTGTTTGCTAAAGGCTTGCTCTTGATAGAAACTCTTATGCAGACTTCTGTGGAAACTGCAAAAGGCCTCAATTAGAAAGGCATTTAAGAAGCATATTGAAAAACATACTTGAACCATCAGGGGTTGACTGCAATGCATTTACAGGGCCTTTCTTAACTAGAGAGATTTCTTGTGCAAGTACAGCACAGAACGAAGGCACTCAAAGAAAGATGAGAAACCCCAGCCTTCTATTCACACTGTTTCCACTGTAAAGCAGTTACCAACACAGTTCTTACCTGGTCTCTTGCCGAGGCCATGGCGTCCCAGACTGCCTTCAAAAAGTAATTTGGTCCCTTGGAGGCACGTGTCATTCCCTTCAGTGGGGAATGACTAAACATAAGCCAAAAGGAAATATTACTTATCCTAATGTGAATCTAAGATATTGATACTAGGATGTAGTAACTAAATCTCTCAAAAGCCCAGATGAAGCAACTGAGCTGCTTAAAAATGATGCTGTCAGTCTTGCATGAACCAGACTGACTTTATTTTCTTGTAAGGCAAGCAAACAGCTCTGTGAGAAAGTACCTGGCTTCCAGAGAAAATATTATGCTGCTTCCAAGATTAAAAATGGTTTTGTATTTTCAACTCATGTGTTATCTTCTAGCTCAAGGCAACAGAATTTTATTAATATCCATTGGTAATGTTTATTATTTTACAAATATTATTACAAAGCCATAAACAAAGGTAAAACCTTGGAAGTTAAAATAATGCTTCAATTTAGACATGAATGGATCTGAGAAGCTAATTCATCAGAGAGGACAAAATAAACCTCCAGTCTCTATATAGTTTATCTACAACAAATGCTTCAGATAAAATTTCCAATAGTTGAGGTTTTTCTTATGCAACACAACTACATTTCTGTTGATTATGGAGATGAGGAAAAGTAACTTCTAATGTTACAATTCTGGGACACATTTCCAACACATCTTGGATCTAATTCTCAGCCCTACCCAGTGAAAATGCCATCAGTTCAGCTGAAAACAAACCATTTCAAGACGTTACAAGACACAGCAAGTGGCTTCCTTTTTATAGTGAAAAGAACCTTAGGTAGGCAGACTTTGCTTCTCAGAAGCATCTCAGCTGGGAGACTAAATCTTTATCATTGAAGCTGCAGCTGTCAGCAAAGCAGCCAGGGATCAGGGCTTCGATACTGTGCACGGGTGCATGCAGAGATACTCATTCAGCCAGTCCTCACATCACAGGAGGCTGAGGCTGTTAGGCCTATGAGCCTGGCGTATAGTAGTTCTATATTTCCTACAACAAAACAGTAATAGGAGGTGACAGGACCTTATTCTACTTGTTTAACATAAATAAGTAGCACAAGTGATGCTCACTCTTGCGCTTATATTCTGTAGCTGAATGTAACCGCTCTTGTTCCTTCAAGTGTTGGTTCCTACAGGTTAATGCATAAAATCTCTAGGTCTCTACATAAAGGAGTTAACAACTGACTTTGAGTGCCTAAATACCATAAAGAGGAAATTTAATGATAAATCCAAAGCTATGAGGGGGGAAAAAAAAAAAAGGCCTAGCTAACAACCTCATTGTATTACAGAATGTGACACACACCTGCCTCTCCAATACCGCATGATAATGCATATTATACAACAGAACACCAGATCAAGCTAGATGCTTCTTAAAATGGAAAATGGTGATGAAAGATGAAGCATGGAGCATGGTAAGCAATCTGTAGTCATGCATTAGAGATCATTTTAAAATGGAAACATTATTTATTGCACTGATACTGTAATTATAAAATGCAAATTGATGCAGCTTTGGTAGAACAATTACTGCCTTTATTAAGTGATTCATTGCAGGCCCTGCAGTCGAAAGCAACATAGGGAGTCTAGTGATGACTCCTCAGTGCTGCAGAGACCAGAAAATGTAGTTTACCAGCAGAGACAGACCATCTGGCCTGTAATCACTTTCTGGCTATGATTTTTTAGCATGCCCCAATCTAAAGAAAATCCAAGGCACCCCTTGTGAGCAGTGCCACTAGTGACTGCTCAGGGCACAACCAAGCACGTGGCTGCCCGCAGCACCGGGCAGCCCACTCTGGCAGCCAGCACCTCTTAGGCACGAGCGGGATGCTGAGGGAAGGGACCTGCTTGTGAAGTTTAACATCTGCAGAAATAATACTGTGCTTCCCAGAAGCTCTAAGGTGGCAAGGCACATTTATATTCATCCTAGTATTATCTGGGCTATGCTGAGAATTGTGAGAAGAATTGGTAATAAACTGCTGAAAAATCTGTTCATTACGTGTCAGGAATTTGTTTTGAGATAGCCAAGAACACAGATCCAAGCCGGGACAGAGACAGATGAGGCAGCAGGCACTCTGCTACCCTGCACACTGCAAGCTGTTACACATAAAAGTATCTTATGTAGGTCAGGCACTGCTTCCCTGGAGACCGAAGAAAGCCGTAAGAAAAGGAGAGCAGTGCTGGGCCTTATTCCACAGATCCAGTGTACTCCCAAGTTTCAATTATGCAGAGATTTGTGTCTCCCTAGTCCTGTCTCTCAAAGTACTCTTCACAATCAACTTCTGCTAAGCTAAGTATAGTGGACTGCATAGTATCCATGTTATGGCACAGAACCAGATAAAACCCTCCCCTCAAACAGAAACAATAGTTTTGCTAGGTAGAAAAAAAAAGAAAAGGAAAATCCAAGTGACACTAATTTTCATCTCACAGCAACACTGAGCTGCAAAAATCAGTTTTCAAGAAGAAAATAAGGCTCCTTGGCCCTCACAGTGAAGAGAATGGTGTTACTGAAAGCAGCAGTCCTGCATTTCTCTCCCTTTCTTTCCAACTATGCTCTAATATAACTGAAAGGAGACCTTCCTTTCACTCATGCTGCAGTAACACAAAAAGTTCCCCCTGACAGGTGGGAGGAAAAGAATTTTAGAAAGACAGAAGAACAAAATGAGTATTTTTAGATTACATCTCATGGTCTCAGCAGACAATTCATATATATATATATATTTTTTTTCTTTTGGCCATTACGTAACTCTATGCTTTTATTCTGTCAACCAAAAAGCATGAAACACAACCTTTCACGAACATTTCAAAAGCAGATTTGGGGATTTAATTTTGTAACACAAATCATACCATTTTTCTTTACCCTCAAGTATCTAGGAACCGTATCAAAAACCTAGGAACCGTATCAAAAACCTTGGAAGATTCTCAAAGGGAACAGTGCTATGTTTTCTGGATAGTATCTAGTTGTGAAGGGAGAAAGAGATATGCAAACCACACCGATATTGCATATGGTAAACAGATGAGTAGTGTAGGATGGAGGAAGAATTTATGCAACTTCAGTATCTTACGAATATCTTAAACACCCAGAAGAGGCAGAGAGAAAGCAGCATAAATGCCTTTCTATTTCAGTTAGCTTCATAGTAATTTTTCTAATTTAAATAAATGGATGAATCTAGGAAGGCTCTTCCCATTACATCAATAAAAATTACCCTCCTTACTGAGCCTGGAATCATAGGTAAGTAGGGAGTCTCTGCAGAATTCAAATATTGTTAGCTGAAGAAAAAGAATAATACCAAATTCTGTATTTCTAAGTTTATCTTAGATAAGTTATTTAAAAAGATATGGGAGCTTTTGCTCTTTCTTTTCTGATCAAATACAGTAGTAGTCTATGCTACTACCTAAAGCTATGCATCTCATTTGCCTGTCATCCTTCATACATTTTTGACTCTTCTCCCCCCACCAATAACAAGGACCATGATGTGTGTGAAGTGCAGCCTGACAGTGTTGGTTGGTTATGCTTCTTACCCTGATTCCGAGCTCAACGTTTTCTCCTCCATATACTTCCATACCCTCATCTAGTAGGCCAATCTCTTGGAAATATTCTCTGTCTACTATGAAGCATCCAATCAAGGCAGGACTTCTGGAAAAATAAAACAGCAGCAGACAAAATGAGCAGACAGAAAAAAAAAATTCAATATTCAGAAATAGCTTATGTTTTTCACTGCTGGGCCAAATGGTGTGCCAAGATAGATTCTTAGGGAGATGTTTTTGAAATAGGTTTATCCAGCTTTGTTTCTAATGCTCTTGATTCTAAGGTCAATGATTAGAAAGCTCTGAGGAAAGGCCCAAGGTACAAATATACATATCCAGTATTATTAGAGGACATTTGTGCCGTGATCCTCATTTAGCAGGTTTTGTGGTAAATGAAAAAGTACATTTTCTCTTCATTCAGAGTTTAAATATGTTTATTTTTAAAAATCACTAGAACAATAACTTATACAGAAATTTGCTTCTCAAGGTCTTGGCAGCCTATTTCAAAGCATTTTCATATGGTAATAGGTACTCATTAGCTCTGATACTTCCAATGCTGTGGGAATTACCACTTCTTTTTTACACGTCTAGGGCCAAGCTTTGACCTTTCAGCTCCCATTTTCCAACTGTTCTGTTTTGAGTTCTGTTTTGAAGGCCAGCACGTGGGTCAGTGCAGTCCAGAGACAATAGTCTCAGCTGACAACTTCAGGCAACAGCAGTCAGTCTGAAAATATAGGACTAGTGGATCAAAGACATCCCTTGCACCTATTGCGTGGAAACAAGTAGCATTGCTACTGATGATTCCCTTGTGCCACCACCGCACTGCAATGTCATGCTTTGCAGAGCTGCTGCTGGTAAGAGCAGCCTTCACACTTTCTGCAGGGAGCAACAGGAGAGGTACCAGTGACCTCCTTCGGATGAAGTGAGAGGCAGAAGGGAGGACTGGCACCTCAGCAGAGCTGCTGAGAGGATTCAGATGCACCTTTCCCCTTTCCAGAGGCTACTGTTCTGCATCAGTTTAAAAACTCTTTAGACATAACAAAAAAATACTGGGCTAGATGGTACCAGATTGCTAGGATTTAATGCAGTCGCTGCTCACACACGATTGCCGGCCCAGCATTACCTCCTATGACAAAGCACAGCTGTAAAGCTAGGTGACACTACTATAAACATAGCTGACCTGACGGTTGTCCCCCTTATATAAGGCATTTGTAAACAAACTTCTCTTTCTGGGCCATTACCCTGAACTAGTAGACAAAATATTTGGAGAAAGCAGTATTTTTGAGCATTCATGTCTGTTGTTTCACTTTGGCATGTGCTTTGCACCATGCTAATAGTAACTAAGTGTATTAGAAGACCTACTGAAAAGGGGTTTTTTTTGATGGCTCAACAGAGGCTAAGGAGAAAAGTTGAAAAGGACAGTTCAAGGATATTTAACACTATATAACACTATATTTAACACAGTCTAATTCAACACTATAGTCGATACAAACTATTACATAATGAGACTACTCATCATCTACAAGAGTATCTCCTCCCGTTTCTGAATGTGGATCACAGTTTTATGTTACCTTATTGGAGCAGTTGTGTTCTCCAGTTTCCACCATGATTTAGGAGGGTTCAAATATCGGCACCACAACTCCCAGTCAAACCCTTGTGCAGAAAGGGGATATTCCTCTATTTCAAAATTATCATACTTAATGTTATCAAATGATGGAGAAATTACTCTTTTTCTGTTTTCTTTTATCCTAGTAAGAACTGGTTCAGCCCTTAAAAAAAACACAACAGAAAAAAATGTTGATGTCAGCAGCAGCACAGCACTGGTGGAAAGAGCATCTATGTAATATATTTGGGAAAGAGTAAAGTCTGTAGCTACCACTCATTCAGAGCTCCCTTTGCTTTACAATGGAGTTTTGACAGAGTGGAACCTGCCCTAGAAGAATGCACTGCAATATTTAATCCACTGTGTCCTATTGATATCCTTCATATGTGCTGGAGAATAGAAGAAATGACCATCCGCATATGGTGCAGCATTTATAAATTTGTTACCAAATAATGAAAACTTCAGGCTCTCAATATCATAACATTAGCAAGGACATCAAGATCAAGCCTAATAATAGATCTATCCTAGGGACAAAAGCACTTGCCTTCTCTACTATCTTTGGTTTTTTTTTCCCTTTAACTGAAGAAGCAACAGAGATATCAAATTCAATTTCAACCATCTAAAATACATATTTTTAAGCATGTGGTTCTTTGAGGGGCAATCTGGGGAGTGGTGTATGATTTCTGAGGAGACAAGAGAATACAGAACTTTTCTCAGTGCTTTTACAGTCTGTATTAGGAGTATAAGCTATTCGGAAACAAAAGCACTTACACAAGTATGAAGACTGTTCTATAGTTCTGGAGAACAACTTCCAGTGTTGCCCTGAGATTCGAAGAGAATTCAAGAAGCTCAAGGGAACAAATCCTGAATCCTTATAAAAACAAGTGAGCTTTCCCCTAATTACAAACAGTTACCTGTAACTAGACTATCCTACTGAGCTTCTTCATGCCAAAATTATCATTTACGATTTACTTTAACTGGAAAAGAAATAATAATAAGAGATGTAGCTATTTTAGAAATACTTAAATACTTCAAGCAGCAGCAGCAGCAGGTCACTTGCTGTTTTCTAATATAGTTTAAATACATTACCATTACAGTAACTTGCACAAGAAAAATGAATCTAGACTGTATTGCACAGAACAAATAGTTTTTTCATAACTGTCTCCATCTTTGAATTTTCATCAAAGAGATCACTATTTTTCATCCCATTTAGTAATTCATGAACGGTGTTTGGAAAAGGTCTGTTGATCAGAGGGATACAAGTTGACACATACCATCCCACGTTGAATTCCACATGGGCATCAAAGAGAGCAACTACTGGTGCTGTGGCAACTCTCCATCCACTAACGCGGGATCGGATCAGTCCCTCTTGTTTGCTGTGTCGAACAACCTTGATGAAACCTGGTTTCTGGGCATTCACTTCATCTATATACTTCTTTAGTTTCTCCTTGAGCTCTTCTATGAAAGGTAACAAGAAGTATTAGCTCATCAAGAGGTAAAACTGGAGTACTTACTCAGGGAAATACTCTGTGTCACCCTAACGAGTAAGATCTTTCAAACAGTCATGTCCCAAAGAAATAAAAGATAAAGGAAGGACCACAATTTATACACAATTAAAAAAAAATCCCCATGCAACTACTTAAGTCTGCATGATTTCCACCAGGATTGCATCACTGACAGTAGCATGCCAACAGGTAAAACACTTGCTCATAAAGTAGCATATCAAGGGCTATATTAACCAATCACTTATATAAATATTACATTAGCATAGTAACAAAAAAGGTAATGATCTTGTTTTTCAAGACAGATGTTCCAAAGTCTTACCCATGGACTTTCTTTACCAATAGTTGAAAGAGTGAAAAATGAGAAATAATTATTTATGCTTTTCCCATGTTTTTTTTTCCTAAACTTTCACAGTTCCTTTCTATAGCTACTAAGAAGTTCCATGACTTTTTCTCTTCTCTCACTAAAGGAGAATCAACAATTATTTCATCTCTGGTTGTGTATGCCGCATACCTACCATGAATAAACTCTGGATATGGAAGCAAGAGAGTAAGGCCTAGAACTGCTAACACAATTTTTCATGAAGAACAGAAATTAAAGTGAAATAAGCTACAATATGTAGAGTACAACAGTACTTAGACTGCACCAATTTTTAGGAATGAACTCCATATATTCCTAGAATGATTTAGACCATATTGCTTGCATCTTTAAAAGTGTTACCTATCTGCATCTTCTTGAATAAGTAATCTGAGACATTAACACACAGTATAGAAGACTTTCTATTTTTATTACACCTGCTGTATATTGATCACTCTTTTCCTTTATAAAGCCAAAAAAAAATCATATTCAGCTTTTCTACTGTGCCTGTGCAGAGCACATGTTCCTATTGCTCATCCCCCAGCACACAGAGATTCAAAGCAAGCACAAAACTAGCAAACCAACCACTATCTAACAGCAGTTTAAATTCAAAAGCTGGCACTTGCGTGAGTGAGATTGCGCCAATCTAAAAATAATGCCAAGGAGTTTTCTATTCCCAAAATGTAGCATTGTAGAGTGTGAATATCAAGACATGAAGATCAAAGCTTATCCTCTGGATAAGCTGCTGCTGATAGTTTTGCAAAACCAGGAAGCGCTATTTGCTACAACAAGGCACCACCACCACTGAGTGACACAACCAAATATACACAAGAAAGGCAGGTTCTAATCAAGGACTTGAACATTAGCACCTTTGACAGTCACTGCTTCTCTAATACCTTCATTTTTAGCAACTAGACTACTCCTGTGCCTGTCAAGCATACTTCCTCAAATAGATTAACCATACAAGCCTCAGTAAACACTAAAGCTTTTCATAGATAGGTTTATTATAAGAAGTGGAAATGGAATAGGATCCAACTCTTGGATTTAAGCCATCTTGCTGCCACCAGCATATCTTGAGCTGCACATTATTATAGCTATGGTATTTATTAGGCCACAGACATTTTTATTTTTCTGATTACACTGCAGCTTTGTGTGAATTACGTGACTAGCCTGAGAAAGGCAGGGCTGGTATATGGGAGTCTTTCTCTGGCCTTCACTGGAAGTCCCAAGAGGTAGGGGAGCTGGAGTATTTCACCTAAGTCTTCTATACTGGCCCATCAGTGGTCACAGCAGGTAAAGCAGTACTTTGCAGTGTAGCATGTTCTGGTCATCATCACGTTAAAAAGCTTTGACTTGCTCTGCAAAGGCAGAGGGCTGGACATAGAATTACACAACCCCTTTGCGTTGTGAAACTTGATGAGCAGACTCTCGCAAAGGAAAAGAAAGTCTGGCCAAAAAGATATAGCACCTTGACCCAGCCACAGCACACAACAAACATGTCAATGAAGCTTGAAAAGTCAGCATTTCCTGTTGAACATTAAAGATGCCCAAGCAGGAGACTTAAGCCGTATTTTTCATGCAGTCCACATTTCCCTGAGCTTTATGCAAGAAACCTGAGTTCAATCGTCTTTGACATTTTTAGAACATCCTGCCCAAATGGACTGAAAGCCGAAACTCTCCCCCTAGAACAGATCATAGTTTGTGATGCCGCTGATGGTCGTCAGCAGAAATATTTTTAACCCATGCTCTTTTTTTCCACTTCAGATACATCGCATGAATAATAAACAGTCTTTTTCATTAATTATTGTGCTTCACTGCTTTATGCCACCATAGGGAGAAGAAAGGGAATGAACAAATGTGTCATCTTCAAAACACTGTTGATTCAGTTTCTAATTATGGAAACAAACAGGCTTATAAAGATAGATGTGCTTGCCTTTCAGCATGCAATCTCTAAAATAAGGCCTCAATTTGACTGAGCTGAGTAAGTATCTGCAGTTGGAGAGAGAGAACAACCATATATGGAATGGGAAATGATGCAGATCTGGCCTCAGTTATCATGAATGCTACCACCTGTCTCTATATGGCACATGGAGGGTACGAGAGCTCTTCTCATAAATGTACAAGACATAATTATGTGACATATCTATGTTTATTGTTAACATAATTAAGTTTGAATACTTCTAGGAGTTTGTTTATTTTTAACAAACCCAAGAAGATTTCCTTTGGCAAGTTCCCCGTTTCAGTATTACAACAGTGCTAGAGAACTAATTCATGCAACTGTGCTTTGTTAGGAAGGATGCTGAGGTAGAGCAGGAAGGAGGCACAGAGCAGTGGGCGTCAGAAGACACCAGTCACCCCACAGCTACACAGACTCCGTGTGAAAGTATCAGTTCATAAAAATCCCTCCATGAGGCCACCTTCCTTTCCGGAAATGGTCTGCAACAACTGCAGCTTGCCTGGTGCGAGTGTCCAACGCTGACTCTGAAGGGTCACCGGGACCATATTCCTGCCCTCTCCCTCGCACACAGCGGGACTGTCGCAGCTTCCCCAGCATGGGGAAGATTCCTTACACCTGCCCAGGGCACTTCTCAGTGGAAAACTATAGGCAAAAGCTTCAAGCTCTTCATCTAGTCACATACAAACTACCTGTGGTTTGTATGCCCGTGTCTAACCTATGCTGGGAAGAGACCTGGACAGATGGCCAAATGATGTAAAAGTGTTTCACCCTGATGCCACTCCAGTATCTTACCGGAGCTGTGGATCTGGCCCTTAGACTTTAAGTGTCATTTTAAAATTATTGCTACAAGCAGTGCTGTCATAAATAATATATTACTGCCTTGCTTTGCAGAGAAGAAGCTTAAAGAACAATCAATTTAGCTTCATTTCCAATAACTTTCATGCTTTAATGTGCTGCCACTTTGTGTGCTTAAGTGAGTCCTCACATCTCTCAGAACAATTACATTTGTGAAGTGTGACACTGCTGTTTGGCTCAGACAGATGCACTCTACTGACTTTCTACTTTCAATTCTTTCTACTTTTTACTCTTCTACTTTGCTCTAAGTTTGCCAACACAGCTATAATGCAAGAAGACTTAATGTAACTCTGTGCAGTTTTCTAAAGTCTATAAGGCACTGATGACTTCGGCAAAGCAGAATGCACACTGGATGTCACTATAAACCTCATACTTTACTGTAAAATGTACTTGCATTTCTAAGGCCCAGGAATTATCAGGTCTCTCAACATTAGCTCTTGCCATAAAAAGACCATTACAGTGATGGGATAGAAATTATTCTCTGATATGGAATGGTGTTTAATATATCAGTGCTCCTCTCTGTGCCAGAAACTGTGGATTGGCACAATATATAAAAGGGGCACAGTTATACTACCCCTTATCCTCATGCTCCAACTTGGTGTCTTCAGTATGCTTCACATGAAGAACACATTTGCCCTTGAAGCTCAGATAGAGAACCTCATCCAGTATTTCCTGCACCAATAATGCCACTTCTGGAGGCAAATCAGTGAAGAGCAGCTGACAAAACACAGAGGAGTTACTGCTCATCTCTGAGGTGCCACAGCACTGCTCTCCTTGCCCTGGGAGGGTTCCAGCAGTTTGCTCCCTGAACGCACCCTGCAGAAGGTCAGAAGAGGTTCTCCATCTTATACCACGTCAAAACAGGCAACCAGCAAAACACCAAGTCTCCTGCTCCACTTCTACTGAACCAAGTCTGCAAACTGAGAGAGCTGATGCTGTGAGAGAGGCATCTAATTAGGTACACCTTGCTTCCAAATGAAAAGCAATGAACTTGGTAAAAAAAACATAGAATTTCCACAAATCGATTAATTTTAAATCATTTTGCATCTTTTTTATCTGGTAATTTGTGGCCCAGCAGATGCACTCTTTATCCACTGGTGATTTCACTGCCTTTCTTTACAAAAAGAAAAGAAAAAAAGAAACTAAATAGCAACCCTTCTATCTTGCAAATCATGAAAGACTGTTACATATTTGGCTGCAAAAAGCTCTCTTCCTTTTCCTTCTCAGTCACTCTTCAGGCATATAATGTGCAGAGTTATTCATGTTATAATTTGAATTCATTGGAGCAACTAGTCACAAAAGAAAAATTACTTAAGAAATAATAGATACATAACAGATAATAATTATAGAAATTTATCTAATAAGATAGTGCCT
>JAVCKT010019844.1:0-16286 GCA_032273925.1 Rhynchotus rufescens | reverse complement strand
CTGCGTGTGCAGGGGGGTTGGACTCGATGACCTCTGAGGTCCCTTCCAACCTTGGGCATTCTATGATTCTATGAAGAGGATTTGGAAGCAGTTGCTGACCCAAACCTTCAGTATCACTACTGGCTCTTTTCCATAGAACTGAGGAAGTCACCTGGCTGGTTAAGTTAATGAGCATGAACAAGATAACAGATTGCTGCACTGCAAAACACAGGAGAATGGGACTTCAGGTCATCTCTCTGTATGCATTGGCTTACAGTACTTGGTGCTTGAGTTTAATTTTTTTACTGTCTTACAGAAAACACACCAGGTAATGCTTCAGAATTTGGCTTGTCAGGTGGTGCTTCATCTTCCTGTGCACCTGAGAGCAGTCACAGAGGATGACACTTAGTGGTTCTCGCAGTTGACTTTTTAATTCGAATGTTTTATTGTAGAATGACAAATGAACAAAATAATCAGTTTATTTCTTGCTCATGTTGTGTTTGCATTGACATACATAGCTTCACAGGTGAATGCTATGCTAGCATCTTCATTAGTGTGTGTGACAACATTGCCCAATAATAAACTTGAATTTTATTTTATTATCTTTATTATTTATTTAGTCTTACATTTTTTTTATTTTATTTAAAAATAATAATGAAAAGGTGTTCTTTAATGTCCCCACCTTGAGAATTTGTGACAGTTTGTGTCTTTACTGAACACTGTGGAATAATTTCATAGAACAAGTTATACAACAGAATTTCTAACTCCACATGCTAAAGCCTTTTAAGATTTAAGGCCTGCATATAAAGCTTGTTGCACAAAAATTACTACGGAAGTTGTAATGGCTGCTGAGTTTCTCCATCTGTCTACCTGTCTGTGTGCTGGCTACACGAGTATTAAAAGATCACAGAGTAACTAGAGCTGAAGAACTCCTCATGTGTTCCAAGCACCTAATTAGCCAAGGTCAGCTGGACAAGCTTGCCCAGACCATGACCAGTCAAGTTTTGGGTATCTCCAAGGATGGAGACTCCATGGCCTCTCAAGATTTGACTACCTGCACAGTAAATAAGTTTTCTTACATTTAAACAGAATTTCTTGCATTCATTTTTTGATCATTGTCTTTTGTGCCATCACTGTGCACTGCTGAGAAGAGTTTGGCTCCATCTTCTTTATTTCCTTCCATTGGGTATTTATATATCTTGAGGCAGGGCAGAGCTGACAGGGCATGAAGGACAAGAAGGTGACTGGGAGTAGTCAGCACTGGATTCACAAGGAGGAAATTATGCTTAACCAACCTGAGAACTGGCTGTGACGTGACTGCCTTCGTAGATGAGAGGAGAATGGTGAAGGGGTGTTGTCCATCTTGGCTTCAGTGAGGCTTTCAGTACTGTCTCTCTCTTAACGTTCTCACCGGCAAGCTGCTAAAGTCCAAGACAGGAAAATCAGCCAGGAGGTGGGCTGAAAACTGGAGGAATGGCAGAGCTCAGAGGGTTGTGATCAGTAGCATGATGCCCAGCTGGAGGCCAGTAATCAACTGTGTACCGCATGGATCACTACTGGGTCCATCATCTTCATTAATTACTTGGATGGTGGGACAGAGTGCACCCTGCTTGTCCCACCCATGCTTGCTTATGATGATACAGCAAGCTTATGTATCATACGTGGGGAGTGTTTGATACACCAAAGGGTGATACACTAAAGGGTTTTAGAGGGACCTTGATTGACTGGAGAAATCAGCAGACAGGAACCTCATGAATTTGGTAGCTTCTTTTCTTACAAAAGCAAGATTCCCAAAATAGTGTCTGCCTATGATTAAAAGTGAAGTGATAAGGTTGGGAGGTTGGCACATGAAAAAAAAAAAAAAAAAGTATGAATATTTGTATGGCTTTGGGTATTTAAGGGTGCAATATAATGTGGCGTGTGCTCCTGGTCATCTGATACAGAGGCAGCTAAATGAACTTATGTCAACCAGTTCATAGTAACTTCTAGCCCCAAAACAGTACGACAGAAGGAAGGTGAAAGGATAAAACTACACTCTAAGAGAGCCTTAAAGGGGTGATGTTTACAAAGACAAGAGAAGAAGTTCCTGTCCTTCCAATTGCTGATGTTTGCTTTTCACATCTTCAATAATGGATTGCCATTTTAAGTAGAGGCTAATGACATCCTTTCACTGCAGCAAATGAAACAAATGCTTGCAAGTAAGTTTGCCAGAGGAGATAATCAGAGCCAAACGTTTTTGTGCATAGCAATTTAGTGAGCACTGTACAGATAGAATACTTTTCCTGATCTCTCCTTTTCCACTAGAGTTTCCCCTGTGCAATGTATTTTAAAACAAATGCATTAATGCCAAATCCAATCAAAGTAAACTTGATCTTAGATTTCCTATAACTTGCTTTATATCTCAAAGAATCAGTTTATTTTCTTAAGTATCTCTCTTGAATCTCCTTTGACAGTGCGACCAGACTCACAAATCAGCCACAGCTTTGAGCTGTGGGTACATAAACCTGTTCCTACTGTAAACTTCCCTCCAAAAGACACAAAGGTTTAAACTCAGAAAATTATCATTATCCTTGAACAGATAAGATGATTGACTTTTTTTAATGGAAAAAGTTCAAGACAGCTAGATAAATCAGAACAGAAATAGAAGTGTTTGTACCTAATTCTTCATCAGTGTACTGTGCCCTGGTACAGCAGGTCTTTGGTTTTGCCCAACTCAAGGAATTTTGGGTTGCCTCAGACTCTCCAGCGTTTTCACAAACCCTCTAGTTCTTGGGAATTTAATTTTCAGGCTCCTGGCACTTCCAACTGTCCCACTGTTGCTCACTGCAGTTTCTCAGGACTTCTCTTCCTGAGCTTGTTCATTAACAGTTCATTAACACAAAGGGTCATCTCATTTCTCCTGTCAGAGAAGTCCACTGACCTCATCATTTCTGAAAAGTCTGTAGGTTTAGGAACTTAGAAGTAATGCTAGTACCAGATGTCACATATGGCATGAAGCTCCTTGTCAGCATGAGAAGCTGTTTAAGGAGAACAAAATTTGACTTTAAGGAGAAATGAACTTTACTGGGCCTTTAATTTCCTCCTTCAAGCACAAGTTTTGGTATAGTCATTTGGCCACTAAGGCATATGACAAACCCAAACTTACAAGATTAAATCTTGCACATTTGTTCCTTCAGAAAGAAGACAGAGAACCTGTTTTTTGCTGGGGCCTGCAAGACTGCTGAAATATCTGTATTATTGGTCTGCACATGAGTGCATTTCCATGGATGTTAGCCACAGCGTATGTGAAATGAAGTAGGGAGCTACATGTGGCCTTCAAGCTATAGGTGCTGTGATCCTGCACTAGAAAATTCAGTAACAGAATTGCATATTGCAGAAAGGACACTATTAATAGTTTCTGACATTTTTAAAGTAGCTAATAAGCCAAAGGGGATCACATAAAAGGAAATCTGATTTTATGGTGCTTTTGTATAGAAACGTACTGCTTAATTAGAAAAGGAAAGTCAGTAAAGTAATGGGAGCTTTTTAGTGAAATCTTTTTTGTCTTATTTAAACTACTATATAGCACAGGTGAACTAATAGGTACAGCATCACATTAGCCATGTGTGTAATAGGATGCCAACAGGAAAAGACGGGAGTAACCATCTGTGAATTTTAGTACATTTATTTGTACAATTGTGGATTTAATACATTTGTCAAAAAGTATGGTGATCTGTAAATATGCTATTAATGTATAGTTTAGTTTTCACAATAAAAAACTGATAGCAGAATGAATTGTAAATCAGTGTAATTCATTAATTTTTCAGTTGTGTACAAGCCACTGCTCTTTCTTCTAGAGAAAATTGCTTATGTATAGTGCTTTATTAAATTAATCTGAATAAATTTGTATCAGTGGCAAAGCAGGCAATGTAGTTGCTGTTGATGGTTATTTTTACAGTCTTGATGAAAATCTTTTATTTACTGTTCTATTAAAGCTTTAGGTTTTTAAATCGAATGGATAAGAATATCTACTGCCTTTAGCTCAATAGGAAGAAGGTATTTTGTTTCCATGGCTGAAATGCTGCAAAGGTACTGTCTTTTTTCAGTTGAGCTTACCATTCTCTGCTCAGAAGTACAGGACTATAAGGAAAGTAAGAAAGAGCAGAAAGAAAAGTCAATCTTTGAGGATCAAGCCATGTAGTTACCCCCAAATCTACTTCTTCCTAGATTAAGGCTTTACCCATGGCAAGAATTTGGGTATCTGAAGTGTAACTGTACTAAAAAGTAAAATACATGCTTTGGCATGACATTTAGACCAGCTGCCTTATTGTTGATCAGTATAAAATGCCTCTGACATTCAAAAAGATGTTTGAAATCATCTGTAAGTATTTTCAGCATGAGAGAATGGTTGTGCCAAGTAGCACTAAAGTGAAAGGGAATTTGTGTCATCCCCGCTGGTCTGATTCATCAAACTTAGTTAAAAAGCAGCATTGTGAGCCCAGCTCAGCAAGGTTTGTAGTAGGCATTTGAAGTTCAACTCCATGAGCCTTCTGTGAAGCACATTTTGTAAAGAAAGTTCTGAAAATGCCCCTGACCTGTTGTAAGGAAGGGTTACCAGGAGGCATTGCTTGAACGTATCTGCACAGGGTAGGCTTCTTGAGAGATGGTAGTGACTTTAAGGCCTTTTGTGCTGCCTTTTCTGAAAGTCTTCAACGATGGTAAAGGACTGAATGGCTTTAGATTTACAAAAGGATAATAATCATCTGATGATTTTTAAGGACCAAATAATTAGCTTAAGCCAAAGCTTGTGTAGCCTGAAGGATTTATAATCTTCACACTAAAGCACTAGCAACAGGAGTCTTAACTACCTATGAATTAAGGTTTCTGCCACAAAATCACCTGAAATTTGAATGAAGAAAAAAGCTCTGCAAGATTGTTGGTTTGCTTATGGAAAAAAAAGAATGTCCAAAGAGCTGACCTCACTTTTCGCAAGTGAATATATATTTTTAAATATATTTATCATGGGGAAATTATTTAAATGTTTTAAGTTTTAACTGCTTAATAACAGATTGTAAAACACGTCATCAATGCCCATTTCAACATCAGCTGATTTTCAGAATTTTAGGAATCTCACAAAAGTCATCTCACAAATTTTGTTATCAGCTCTTGATTTTGGTGCTACCAGAGTAACTGCAATGTAAAATTAGAAGTGAATAGTTTACAAATGGGAGACTTGACACTAGTTATTGTTTGGGAACAGATTGATGGGCTCTTTGTTTAATGATTTAGAGAGTCATGGTGTATTGAGAGAGTGCTGAGTGGTCAGAGTGTTTGACAGCTGAGGTCAGATACTTCACTGTGTAGTTCCTCTAATCTCAGCGGGATCCGTGGGGGTATTAGTGCAGTAAGTGGTTTATTGGGAGAGATAATTAGCACAAAGCCGATGAGGATTTCTTAAATAGGGAGACTTGGTCTGCATCACTGAAACCTGGTTGCGTGACGTGGCAGGTACCCTGTTGAGCCTTCCTTCTTCTCAATTCCCCAGCACTCAGGACATCCTTCTGCAGATATCCAAGCCAGTCAAATCCTTTAAAGGAGTAGCCATTTATGATGAAACTTACCTGAGTGATATGGTGATGCAAACAAAAACGCTTTAAAAAGCCACATATTTGCAGAGTTTCAGCCTCTGTTGGAGTGGGAGCTGGCAGCCAAGCAGAACAGATGGATGCAGCACAGCAGTGAGCTGGGGAATGCAGAGCACTGGGGAAAAGCAAAATTCAGCTGAACTGTCGGAGGACTCCAGCTACAATCTTTGGAATCAGCTGCAGACAGAGAAATCATTTTATTCTGTATTCCCTCAGAAAACCACGCTTTCCTCAGGTGGGAGTGATGCTGCCATTTAGACTTACAAGTAAAAGATGAAAATAAAGCGTATGTCCAGCATGAAAAATGTTATGATCTAAGTTACATTTAAAGACACAGCAAAGCATTCAGCTTTCCATACCAGCTGTACCTAAAGATTGATAGACAAAAGCTACCTCAAATCAATACATTTGCATCAAAGCAAGTCATATTTTATAGACTTTTTCCATGCTGTTAAAAATGCGTGATGCTGAGAGCCCAGTCCTACCCCTGGGGGAATCAGCGAGTGGTTCTGATTGCAGCTGGGTGCTGGGCATCTTTTGCCTGCTGCTATCACCTTCTCTTGAACCTGCTTGGGAATTCTGCTCTGCAATTTCTTATGTTTCTCAACTTGGTCCAACACATTGAAATTATAACTGCATATTTTAAAAATGATGCGTAATATTTTTTTATAGGGATGTGTCAAGTGTGAAGCGTGCACTCTGCTTTGTATTGTCCCGATGGTGTACCTGTGCCATAGGTACCTATTCATCTGTTTAGAAATTCTAGGTATCTGGTACCACATTCACTGTTACCCTAGAAAAAAAGCAGACTTAACCCCCCTTGGGAAGGCAGTATACCTTGTAAGAGCTTGACCTCTTTCTTATCTTTATACTGTAGCTTTCATATCACAATAAAAGTCATCAGTCTGGAACAGAACGGTTTGGCAGGATGACTCAGTAGAGGCATAAGGTGATAAGTATTAGGAATAAAAGGTAAGCAAACCATGCCAGGTCATTGCTGCTAAAGGAGGAGCCTTCACGTATTGTTCCTGCTGCTTATGCAGTCACTAATAGTCTGGGCTTTACTAGGTTGTTTCTGTTCTTAGGACAGATTATTGATACGAGGTGGAGGTTTAGTAGGATCTTATTTATTTGCCGAGATTACACACTGCATCCCAGGATGTGCTTTCTGGGGCAGCAGCCACGTGCTTCGCTTGCAGGGCTTCTAAACTGGCTGTGAACCAGTGTCCTCTGCCCCTCTGCTTCAGATCCCCTTACAACATTGCTTCTCTTCCTGCCTCCTGGGCTTCCCTCAGCACTCAGCTCTCATTGTGCTTGCAGTTAACCCCCTTGTCCATTTATGTGGATCCAGGCCCTGAAAGGTCTCTCAGACCCTACAGCTTAATTCTCCCCAGACTTGTCAGTACAGCTGGCTGACTTAAGAATTTTCTGCCGTTTTAGTCCATTCAGGCTGCATTGTGTCTCTGTTTACTCTGTTAAAAGGATGGCTATCACATACTAGCTTTCATGCTCTGTGTAGCTGTCCACAGATGAGAAATCTGCTTGAGGGCTTCCAGTAAGGTCTATCAGCTAAGCAGGTGTTCTGCCTCTGTGCTCTACCATCTGTGGTGGCATTTCTCTGGGACGCATGACTTGGTTATCCAAGAACAGCACAGAGAAGTAGATTGCATGTGCTCAATGGTTTTAACTGGAAGAAAGATGAGGAGAACAGTTAAATTTTCTTTTCCTGCCTTAGATCAGAGCCCATACCTCTCAAACAGTGCCCTAACTTTGTCACTGTCAGGCATTTTCAAGGGTACACAGAACAGGAGGAGGAGGAGTCTTTCCAGTTGAATTGCTTTATTTCCTACTCATAATTAAATATTAATTTGCTCAGGGATTGGAATCCAGCGCTACATCTATGTTCATAAATTAAGCAGTGTCAGAGAAGATTCCGGGGCACTTGAATTCCATCTTCTGTCCTGCTGAATTGTTCTCATGGTCCCTGGGCCAGCTTTGGCCCATGCTAACCTGTATGCTCATAAGCAGTTTGCCAGCATGGTTCAGGAGGTGACACAGACCCTTGCAGCAGGCAGTTCACATACAGCCACCTCAGCTTGGAAAGTTATTTTCTTGATGCAGAATTTCCTGTGCCCATTGTCCTCAGTACTGGGGACAATTCTGGGCATATTTAATTTATTAATGTTGCTGTAGCCTGCATGCTCCACCTGCTACCTCCCAGTGAGATGTCTCTCTCATTTGCTCATTAGCTATTTCAATCTCATATATAGGTACAGAATAACACATAAAAGGGGACTGAGTATTATCTGCCCAGTATTGAGGGCAAGGATTTGAACCAGGAACTCGCAGGGCAGGGGTCTGAACAGGGAACTGGCTGCTCTCCTCATGGGTCATGATTAGACTACACATTCTCTAAGGCGATTTGATCTCAGGGCAATTTGATATCATGCCCTTGTATTGCAGCAATGCAATGAATATGATAAACTTAGATAGCAGATGAGTCAGAGATAAAGGAAGGAGAATGATGCTCCAGACTACAGCATGAACATGCGCTTGGGAGAGAAAATTCCCAAGCACCTCTCTGCTTTGATACATGTTGAAGAATAAAAAGTAAATCAGAGGCAGTTAAGCCTATCTCTGCCAGTATCTGAAGGTGGTGAGCAATGCAGGTTTGGACTCTGATCCCTATAGGAATATGAGGGAATTCCTACTCTGCAGCTCATCATAGGAGTGTTTTTATGCCACAACCTAGATTTCAACATTGCAAATTTAACCTAACATACCTTTTAGCTGCTCAGAAAAATAGCACTTAAAAGTGTGCAGGTTGGGTTACATACAAGCTTCATGTTCAAGGGGATAATACTGGTGGTGATAGACATGTATTTTGTGGAAAAGATGAGAAAATTGAAGTATATTTTGATTTACGGTGCAGGGGGGTTGATTGCTGTACTGCAAAACGTTGCTTTTATCATTCAATGTAAAACAATAATGTAACAGCAGCCCACCCCATTCCCTTAAAAAAGCTGTTTCACAGGCAGCAGTCAATGATCTACTATTAGAAAAAAATGTAATGTGCCTGGGTTGATTATGTCCAGAGAAGGTTCACACACTGACTTTCAGTAGAATCACCAGGAATTGACTTTGGAAAGCCAAAGTAAAAAGAAAGGAAAAGCTAACAGTAATTATTAGGTGATTATGTGATTTCTCTGATTCTTAAAGCTTCATAAACATGTGCAATGAGATTTTTCTCAAAAGGTAAACAGAAGCTGTAAAAAGACTGTTTTCTAGTCCAGCACAGAAAGGATATCTTTTCCTTCTCTTCAAAGAAGTTCAGTATTGATCAGCATTCACAACATTAAGGATGAAAGTCTTTGCTCATATTGAATTTTAGTGTTCCACAAGCTTTTTTTAAAAATAAGGCTTTACTGGTGCTGTCCTGGAACTATAATACTGTGACTGATAACCACAGAGAGAAATTTTCTCACTCCTGCATATTCTGCATGTGCCTCCTGAAAGACTTTAGGAATCTGCTTCAAATATAAAATACTTAACATCTGTAAAGGAAAAGCTGAACATCTATCACACATGGAAAGATCAAAAACCATGGCTCCCTGTGGAGTAACTGTAGGGAGAAAAACAGCTGAATAATGTTGAACATATTCAGATCTCTGACTTCACTTAATGCACACTGTGAAGGTTGTGTTTATAGTCAAAATGTGATTGATTTGTATGGATATGGAAAAGCTTTGGTGCTTCTGCCTTAACAGACACTGATCTATTACATCTTTGAGACCTACTGCCAGTTACTTCTATCGTGTTTTAGACAAATATGAACATAAATAGTTATCTGGGGTATAAGGCTTTTTTTAATTGTTGAAAATGTGTACCCCATGACCTGGGACATACCTCACGTGCTTGGTACACTGAAATTCTTTGAGTGTTAACAAAGATTTTAAAAACTCAACTTAAAAAATCCAAGTCCCCTCAACCTCAGCAATATTAACCTCTCCATTCATGGATGTCAAGAATATTCAGGAAAGTGAAATTCACTGAAAGTGCCTATGCTCAGGAGTCAGGAACTCATATATGAGGATTAAATCGTGGAATCTGTTTCACCTCGTCCTTTTGAGAGTACTTTCTTACTGCAATCTCTACAACAACCTTTACAAATCATTCTTCAGCTTCTAAAGCTTTCAGTACGTGAAAACTTACATGATAACCTTTCCTCACTGCCTGGTGAGGAACGTCGTTGCATCGTTATGGTTGGAAAAGGTCAGGAGGGTTAAGGAAAAGTCGCTGAGTGGGGAAGGGAGGAGGAAATTTTCCTGCAATTTCTTGACAGCTGTTGTGACTACGAACTGGCTCGAGTAGCCACTGTGGGCTCTCTTTCCTATAGGAAAACACCAGGAGGGAATTAGATCCTACTGGCAGATCAGATCCAATTGTACTGCCAGCATCCAAGAGAAATACATGAAGAGTCAAACTGTTTCCTCTCCTGAGGAGACTTTCCCCAATTTTGTTGCTGTTTTGCTCCCAGCAGGACCCTTGTCTGCTGCAGCAGATGGTGAAGGGTAGAAAAGGGCACAGGGGACATTTCTTTGAATAGTGGGGGGGAATGTCATCCTTAGGGCAAGCACAAGTATTTCTAAATTGAGTGCTCTGTGTTCAGTACCTGGTACATGGTGGGTATGCCTGATAGATGATGTGGCTTTTCTTGGGTGCTTCTGCCCCTGCTACATACAATAGGCTTCCCTCAACCAGAAAAACGTTTTGTTGCCTCTAAACATGTCAAGAGCCACTTCATCAGGAAAATAACCACCAGTTGTTTCTACAAGGGGTAGGGTGTTGTCTCAGAAGTGTCACGCTTAATAGGAAGAATATCAAAAAAAAAAAAGCTTTTTTTTTTTTCCTTCTCTGAAGATGACATGGCTGGGGATAAGCAGACAGCCAGCTTCAAAAGGAAATGAAATCTCAGACACATGGTTGCTGATTTATGGAAATAACCTTCCCTTTCCCAAAGATAGAAATCTTCCACTGGGAACTAGAATGTACAAAATAGTCTGACAACAGACCGTGTGAATGTGTGTCTCTAACATAAATATAGCTAATATTTTCCTTTATTGCTGTTTAGCAATCTCTGGGCAGCAATCAGATGCATTTAAATGTGGTGAATATGAAAGTAAAAATGTTTCGGATTTTACCTTGTATGTACTATCAAGGAAAGAACATTGATAAGTCTTTTTTAAATAATCCGATAGTGAAATAAAGTGAAAATCTAATTCCTGCAACACAGTTAGTGCTCTTTTTAATTCTTCACTGTCTGAATTTTCCAGGGTTTTGAAGGTATTCCTGTCCCGAACTGCTCAGCGTATTCCGTACATGACAGGTGGACGAGTGATGAGGATGCTGGCTGTAATTCTGCTGATAGTCTTTTGGTTTCTCGTCGGCTGGACTTCTGCAATAAACCAAAATTTGGAGAGAAACATTCCACTCATTGGCCAAGGGCAAACATCTGACCACCTGATCTTCAATATGTGCCTCATAGACCGCTGGGATTACATGATGGCTATTGGTATGTTCATTTTGTAGCTTGTCCTTTAATTGTTAAATTAAAGCTTAGTTGCTTTTGTCTTCCTTTTTTTTCCCCCTTCTTTTAAAATACCTAAAGTTTTCTCAGTCTGTGTAACATCACTTGGAGAACATCTAGGAGAGTGAAGTACTGGCAATGCATGTATTAAAATGGAGTAAGAATTAAAACATAATCAAAATATTTTCCAAACTTTAAGACATTCAAAGGTTTGTAACTTTGATTGTAATAACAATATTATTGGTGTTCAGGAAATGTGATCCATGAAGGCAGAAGGCATCTAGCATGCTACTCTGCTGAAGTGAGACCCTGTGACTAGAATAAGAGAGGGCTTTTGCTTCTGCTCCACAGAACTGGTTAAATCTCTCTGGTGTGGGAAGAAAAAGAACTCCTCCTTTTGTTTATTTTTATATAAACTAATACACAGGTAACAGGAATATGACATGCACACCCAACTTTCCAGCTATACATATTTGCTAGATGTGCTGTCAGTGCTTGGGATAGACAGGAGCTAAAAAATGTCAACCTGCAGAACTCTTTGAGGAGAAAACATTTTTATTTCTTTTGTTTCATAACAAATGGTGGGTCACCCATGACAGGGTTCAGCCATCCCTGTACCATGGGCTTCTCCTCATGTCTGGATGGCTCCAGTGCTTCCTCACCAAGAGCTGTTCTTTCCAGTGCAGCACAGGCATAGGAGCAGCTTTTAGGATTTACGAGTACTTTTTACCAAGAGTGATATACAGAAGGCCTATGTGCATGTTATCATGCAATAAATTTAAAGGACAAACAATTTCCACCTTCACCAAGGACTTACTGGCATGGGAAACAGATGCCTCTGAGCTGCTGTGTTCCCTGTGTCATCCCTGTGCTCTGGTCTATGAGGTGGTCGGCTGCAGGGTAGCGAATCTGCTAGGGCTGTAGCTGGCAAACTGCACAGAGATGAGTAGAACTGGGTGCATTTAGAAACGTGTCTGGATCTGGGCTCTTGGAGGGGAAATACCAACAAAATGTAACTATGCGTTGCAGTAATGGACCTGGAGATGCCATAAAGATGAGTAACAGAAAGGAGTTAAATGTGGAGCACTTGCTGGTGTCATCTGCATGGAGCTGTTTGGCTTTAAAATTCTATGGCTTTCCATTGTACTACAGTCCCATATTATTAAAAAATTGATAAAGGTGGTTGTTGCATAATGGCAAATGTGTTTTTATTCTCTTGATCATATAGCTGTAGTAGTGAAATGATCAACAACTCAGATTTTAATACCTAAATATGATCAGTAGCTTCCTTTTGGTGAGGAAATGATATGAATTGCCCTTTGCCTGGTGATAGAAATGATAAAGATAATGTTTTAAAATATGTGTACAACAAGAGGGTGTTATTAGTGTTTCGAAATATATTCAAGGGGAGTAGAGACTAGACTAGTTTTCAAACCTGAACAAAATAGGAAAAACTTCTCATACTGTCTTATAAGCACACCTAGGTTTGTGCAAATCTGCAAACTCTGCAACCACCTCACTGGTATCAGCAGATAACTGACAACTATCAGCAGATAGTTACCTATATCATAAAGCTGATATAACTATCAGCACATAGCAGATAACTATAAGGCTGTACTAAAATGTGTGTGTGTGTTTGTATATGTGTGTATATGCACTGTAAGGTTTTTATTTGCTAATAGCAGCCCCAAAGCCTTAAAACCGGTTTGGTCTAATTCCAAAATCAGATACTTCATCTCAGAGATATGTCAGGAGGAATACATATAATTCAGGATCTCGTTTATTCGTAGCATTGACAGGGAGCATCCTTGAAAAAGATTCAGTATTATTAATTAATTGATTATGGTGCTTGATTTAAAATGCTAAAATAAAAATGCGAGATGCTGATTTATAAAAGATATCTTATGTAGTTCAGTTACAGTTTGGCATATTTTTTTTTAATAGCACTAGTGAGTATTTTTAATATATTCTGCTAAATGTAGCCTGATGCTAGAATACCTCACTGTTGCAGTCTGCTGTCAAGGTTTCACTGAAACGTGCAGAGGGAATTTTCAAGGTTGCAGATTAGTGAAGTGAGAATTAACAAGGCTCTGTTAGAAAGTCATAATGAGATGAAGCCTTTATGCTAACAGAGGTTATTGGAGTTAGGATTTATGAAGCATTTTCCAAACTAATCATGTTATTTAAGCTCTATCTCAAGAGACTTTTATTGCAATGAATGTTTTATATTTACATTTCCATTAAGCTTAAGAGGATACTCAAGTTGAGACTTAAACGCTAAGGCTGTCTCCATTTCTAACATTCCCTCTGTATTCTGTGGTTTCCTGATGAGGCAAATCAGCATTCAGTAAATCTCATTTTATCTATGTAACCTAATATAAGATAATATGCTTTTTCTTTTAGTATGGATACTTGTAGGCAGCTTATTTGACACTTACTTGCCTAGATTCTTGTTTGTCACTTATTTGCCTAGATTCTTTTTCTCCTTGTTCATTTCATCATGTCACTTCCTAGGTTATTGCATCTGTCACATTGACAAGCTGTGGCACAGCTGACAAGCCGGGACTTCAGAGAAAGATGTGAGGGCTTCAACAAGCCCTTCCACAAAGCCTTTCTCTTGTGTCTTGAAGATATGTTATGCTTTTAGCTGCCACAGCCAGATTTCTAATTTCAATTTTTTAAAAATAGAAGCAAACCCAAAAAACTTGTAGTACCTAAGGCACCACAATATTATGAATCAAGTTATTATTATTTATCCTAAAAAGAAAATCCCGTAAGTGAAATGTATATCAGCACAAGATTTAAGAAAACTTCCCCAAAACTGGTGGGGAAAAAAAATCTTTAATGAACAGAGTCCTTGGCAGAAAAGAAGGACAGGCACAGAGATAACACATGCATATAACAACACCAATAAAAAACATGGGTAAAATCCTCATAGTTTTAAAGTAGGTGAATGTTTCTCACTTCAGTGGAGCCAAGGTTTCATCCGCTATGAATAGCATTTGTACTGTAGTTGCTAATAATTCCCGCATGGGCACTGTGTGTCTTTTTCAGAGCTGTATTTAAACCAGAAATGAATGACAGATCTTAACTAACCATAGCTAGGTATTTTTCCCCAGCACCTGCTTGGTTCCCAGCTGGCAGGAGCTGTTCTCCTCGAGTGCAGTTGGCCTGAGCTACTGTAATGGCACTAATTGGTAGCTCATATTTTTGGTCCTGTTATCAAGAGAATTTCAAACAAAAGGCTGCATCACGATTATTGAATGCCCTCAGCCAGAAAAAGGAACAAAGTAAGTGTTTCAGGCTGTGTTCCCAAAAGAACTCCCTCCCACTGTTCATTTGTTAATATTTAAGCTATGTAATCTTTGTATCTAAAATGATACGAGTTGCCAAAACAAGCTCTGATAGGCTGAGCATTAAGAACATCCATGTAGATTGGAGTCAGTGCATTGTAATAGAGTCTTGCAAGGCCCTTTATTACGTTTTCTACAGGCCCTCAGCTACATTCATCAACTGAGTGATTATTTTTATTATCCACATCTGATGAATGGCCCTCTGCCATATTTGGGGTATGTTGTTCTGAGTCTGCGATGAATGAAGAATTGTTAATTGCCACATGGACATTTTTAGGCTGTGTTCTCCCTCGCACTGATGTACAAAGATTAAAGCCAAAATTGTCAACAATAGCTATCCATTTTGGTTGCCTATCTTGAAACACATAGGAGCTGATTTTTCAGAGTATTTGGAAATGTTTATAGCCTCTTCTGTGTTGAAAGCATAATCAGGATGTACTTGTTAACATTCAGTACTTATACAGATTCTGGCTTCAGTATTTCAATATTACATACTCAGAAAATGTACTATGTAAAAGTCGTGATCACTTGTGAAAAGCTGGCTCTAACCGATGTCACCAGGACTAAATGAAAATGTTTGCAGTACAAATGGGAAAAGAATCGCTTTTTTACAGAGGAGCATTCCATTGCTTTCACTTCAAAACTGCCCTTTTTCTCCCTATAACCCACTTCTCCCTCCACATACACCTTTATCGTGGCCCACATCAGCAAGAATAGTTTAGGTCCATCATTTCTAAAAGATACTGTAAATCTTGTGGGAACAGTGTACGGATGAGCAGCAAAGGTAATGAGTGGTGAGGAACATCTTTATGAGAAGACACTAAATGAAGTGGGACAATTCACTCATCTCAGCCTAGCTGATTCTCCACATGTAATCTAAAATAGAACACGCTCAAGAATAGAGGAGAAGGAAGCTTCTCAGAAACCCCTTTTTTTTTACAATGGGTCATCACAAGTTTTCTGTCTCCTTTTCTCCAAAGCAGTAGAACTATTTTAAATTAACAAGTGCCCTAAGGAAAACGCCCACTGTAGGATTTTTTTTTTTTACCAAAATGATTCAGCTTCTACTGAAAACAAGATCTTATAATGGAAAGTGTCAGGGAGCCTTGGGTTCTTCTCCCACTCCCATCTGGGGGGAGATACAACAGATAATGATATTGGAGCATTCATATAACTAGTAAATGAAGTAATTTGCTAGATACACAGAAAAAGCAAATGACTCAATTACAAATTCAGATTTTAGGTGGTTAGCCCTTGAAGTCATCATCTACCTCTTTAAACCTGTAAAGGTTAAGTAGTAATATATTTTTTTCAAGTGCTCTTGTCCTTGAGAAAAAATAAGATGCTTTCAAATATCCCTATTCCAATGTCTTGTTGTATGTACTTACGATTTACTAAACGATGAACTCCCCTTCCCTATATAATGGAGTCATAAACTGTTAATAGATCATTTATCGCACACACAATGTATTTCTGAATGTTACTTGCCATCACATATATGGGATTTTGGTGGTCCTGATTCTTTGTGCATTATAACTGTAGTTAGTTCCAAGCCTGGCTCTGTTTGCTCAGTTTGGGTTGCTTTACTCCCTGCAATAATGTTGCTCCTTCTTGGCCCTTGCTGCATCCCAGGTGAGATCATAGAATCATAGAATCACAGAATGCTCAAGGTTGGAAGGGACCTCAGAGGTCATCGAGTCCAACCCCCCTGCACACGCAGGGTCACCTAGAGCACGTGGCACA
>JAVCKT010019843.1:0-11274 GCA_032273925.1 Rhynchotus rufescens | reverse complement strand
GAAACTAAAAAATATGAAAACTTCATTTTGTAACATAGTGATAAATATATTTTCTATAGACAAAAATGGTCAAGTATGCAGAACATTAGAATGCATATAAGCTGTTACCTGAACTGTGGAACTGATTTCAGATGCAAATCCTCCTGTCAGAGGCGCCTCATGGCTAATCAGCAATCGCCCAGTCTTCACCACTGACTGAAAAGGAAAACAAAACCCAAAAATGTAAACAAGTTGCAATTTTTGAGACTTATTTGCTTTCCAAAACAGAATACATTAATTATGTAACATTGTTAGTGGTGTAAAAATGTAGTCACTTTTGCATTTTTTTGCAATGATGAATGGACCTAAAAATCTAAACTGAGAAGTTAATTAGAATCTTTTCTATATTTACTAAAAAAATCCTGTTTACCTTTCAGTTTTAAGCAAATATCAAGAATATATTCTACTACATTTTATTTTACCCTACCAAAGTAACATCTCTGAAGGATATTAAGGATCCTTAACAATACCCCACTACGAATCTGATCCTGCAGATATTAATAGCACACGTGCACAGAAATCCTTCACTGAAATACTTGCTTGCATGACCAGATAAAGTTCACAATCCTTGATAAAACGTCCAATCCACAGGTGTTCAAAGATATGCACACTAAATAAAATGTTAGCAAGCAAACAAATCATGTCGATTAATCTTAAAATCTAAGTGTTTTACTGGCTATTACAAACAACATTTTTAATGAAAAACTACACAATACCAGAAGAATTAATGTGACCCATATAATGACATAATACAGTATTACAGAATGAGTATTCTCTAATAAGCAAGCAAAAATATTTTTAACCTTAGAGTGCAATGCTTCAATATACCTATTACCTTGGAGTTTATTTCAACTAGAAGGTGTAGAATGGAGCTACATAGATCCTTTGGCCAGAAATCTAACCACTAAGTCTCACCCTTCTTGATATATATTTCATCCTTTCATAAAGCGCATATAAAAATTCTATTAATTTTTAGAGATATAGAGATTTTTAGAGATAATAGAACAAAAAGCCACCCAAAGAACCTGTCCATTGGTCTATCCAAACCAGCTATAGCCACATTTTCAGCATGCAGCATACTGCCCATGTGCCATTACTCATCAAATGGAGAAGCCCAGGACAGTGCTAGCGAACAGGTCAACCTTTCTAATTCTGTCTGCACCAACTGCTTCTCCAATAAGGCAGCTCCACGTTACCCACATAATAGAATACATAAAAATTACTTATTAACAAGACTGGTTTCATTCTTATTGTCACCCTTTTAAAATTCTTTAGCTTCCCAAGCAGTGCCTTGACAGCTTTAAATAGCTGCACCACAGCGGCGCTACTGCCAACTAAGAGGCCTATTAACCACACTGTGTGATGAAGCAGCTTAAACATACTCAGGGAAACGAGGCAGGAAAAGTCATTTGAACAGCTATAAAGTAATACACAGCTTTAGAAACTCATTTCTTGAATTTCTCTTGCCTGCACTTGAAACTCATTAAAGAGAATAGACATTAACAGTACTCTGTCAAATATACCGAAAGACAACAATTTTAAATTGA
This sequence comes from Rhynchotus rufescens, assembly GCA_032273925.1. Classification (NCBI taxonomy): domain Eukaryota; kingdom Metazoa; phylum Chordata; class Aves; order Tinamiformes; family Tinamidae; genus Rhynchotus; species Rhynchotus rufescens. The sequence goes on along the minus strand of JAVCKT010019843.1, from coordinate 9,688 downwards.
TATGATGATAAAACTAGCACAAGGATTTAAAATCTTTGCATTCTTTTTTACACAAAGATATTTCTTCTTTCACATTTTTGTCTCCTTTTGAAACATTACAAGTTACCTTCAAAAGTACAAGTTGGATTTTTTTGAGTGTAATAGTAAAAAATATGGACACTGTTGGAACATATGTAACAACAGTTACAAAAGGTCAGACTAAAAATCCAACAATCCAGTACCCTGTCTTCAAAAGGGAGATAAACAGATATTTAGAAAAGAGTAAGATTAGGGGTTTTGCTATGTCCTTAGACTGCTTTGCAGCATCCAATTGTTTTCATATCCACAGACTTCCTAAGCTCAGTAGGATTTCTCACTTTCTCAGTAATTAGTAATTTGTCTTTCACAAAGGTGTCTCTTCCTCCCACTTAAATTCATACAAGAACCCCCCTACTTCTTCAAGCAGCCCATATTTTTACACCTGATCCAAGGACCTGCAAGATTTGCTGCCTGTGTGATGTTAGCAGTGCATTAGCAGCTGTGCTGACACATGTATACATACAGGCCACTCAGCCCTGCTAAAAACCACTATACATTTCCCTGGTAATACAGCTAGCACAGCTTGGGTGCTTTTAGTACCCACACAGCTTGCTCAGGGCCCGTCTGGGCACCACAGAAAAATACCCTGCCTTAAGGTATTTAAATACCTTAAATATCCTGCTAATTGTTAAACCAGAATTAAAATGAGTATAAGCTAGCTACGATGCTGCATCACAAATGAGCTCTGTGCTTCAAGGACAGATGTGAGTATCGTGGTCCTTGTGTATGACACCCTGCATTCATTTCTGCTTCGTAGCCTCTCTCTGCTGTTCAGAACTTGTTTGTGAACTACAGTACATTTTTGAGGAAGACATGCAATGTTAATTAATACCGCATTTGCAGTGAATGCACCACAGCTATGGGTAAGTTGTTCCAATGTTTAACTACCGCCCTTGTTAAAATTTTGCATTTTATTCTTTAAACTGAATTTGTATGACTTTGAACTTAAGCTGTTGGCTCTTATTTTACTCGTTTGCTAGGTGAAGAAGCTATCTATTATCACATTTCTGCTGCCCACGAGAATATGTAAAACTTGCCATCAAACGCTCCCTTAAGGATGATTTTGCGAGCTAAGCAGATCGAGCTCATCAGGTCTTTCATCACAGAGCACGCTGCCAACCCCTCCATCATTCTCACAGCCCTTCTCTGAACCACCTCCAACTTTCAATGTCTTTTTTGAAGTATGTCCATCTAGAAGATCAGCACTGCAGTCATTTTTGGAACAATGGCCAAGCACAGAGATAATGTAACCTCTGCACTCGATTCAGTACTTCTGTGTTGATGTAGTTCTTGGACCTATCAGGCCATTTGGCCCAAGCAAAACAACATGAGTTAAGTTTCAAGCAATGATTATGATTCCCAATTTGGGAGATAGAGAAGAGTTTTGGGTTTTGGGTTTGTTTTTTTTTTTTTTTGCCTTTTGTTTGTTTTTTAAATAATAATTTCTTCCTGGAATAATGCTGAAAATACAGTTCACAATCATCATTTCAAGATACACAGTTACATTGGGGCACGCTGAAAAGTATATTGCTTGCCTGAATGCAGCTCAATAAATGAACCTACCTTCACAAGCCAGTTTTATTTATATCGCCAACTGTTATTTCCAACTTTTTAACAGTCTTTTTTTATGTAACTTTGATAAAAATATTAAGCAACAAAGGTTAAAAAGCAGATGCTTCAGGATCTCAGTGACCTTACCATTTGCATTCACTAACATTTTTATTTTTGTTCTTCTAAGCTTTACATGACATGGGCTTTACTAATGTAAAGGACATGGACTTGGCTTCTTTCTTTTGCTTCATTTTCTGATTCATACTACCTGCTATCAACTTGCTTTCTTACCAGCTAGACACACAAGATTTTTAGTTTATTCTCTTTAAATCACTGTTATTCCTTGGAAATTGAGTAACTGGTTAAAAAGAAGGGAGAGTTTCAAAAATAACTGTTACACAAACTACAGGGAAAACCAAGCATTGTTACTGATTACTTGCAGATATCTCTTCTACAAAACAAATTTCCTATTTAAAATAATCTATCAAACATTTTTCCCTTTCAAATCAGATGTATCAAACATTCCGTCTCTAGGATAACTGAACCCCAGCACAGAGAAGATCACCACAGTCCAAGTATCTCACCAAACTGCTGCTGGCAGCTTTAGCAACAGGAACCCAACCTCACAAAGTTAAGGGAAACAGCCACAGAACTGGAGAAAATGCAGTAGTTAAGCCAGCAGAGTGTAACGCACTGCGCATTATGGACTATTCTATTGTATCTTGAAAAGGTAAGTTGGAATGTTTTTGTGTTTGCTTTTTTCTTTTTTTCCATTTGGTTTCAATATTTTGTTCCTCACAACCAAGCACTTGCTGCGTTTGTGTACAGGTTGGGGTCTCCACTGCCTTCCAAACATTCCCTATTTGAAAAAAAATAGACCTCAAGCTTCACATTCAGTCCTCCTCCAAACGCTTCGAAACCCGTCCACGTTGCAGTACTTATGAAAAACGTATCCAAGAAGATCACGGTACGGGCCCACGAGCCGGGGCACACATTTCCTCCCTTCACTGTGGAACCACGGCAGTTGCTTGCTGAACCAAATCCCAGAGGCCACGAGTGCCAGCCTGGGCTGTGAGGGGAGGCTCTCTCCTCACAGCCCCTCCTCGTGAGGACACGTCCTCTCCTCAACTTCTCCTCTCAGGCGATGTCTGTGCCATGTCCCTTGCAAGGGACCAGGGAGCCGAAGCCACGAGGCGCCAGCGCCCTGTCACCCCCACCTCTGCTCTACCTGGTCACTACAGCAGGGGCTTCAGCCACTTTCAGTCACTAAAATAATCCCAGGGCAGGACTGAAGGCAGACAATGTACTTTTTTCGCCTCCGTTTCCCTCTGAGCTGGTTTACCTGGGTGTAACGCACAGCTACAATTTATATTTTGCCAGAGCAACGTGTCTGCAGTAGGATCACCCTGATAAGTAAATTCTGCAGCGATGCTCCCATGTCCCTGCAAAACCAGCGTTTTCAAGCTGAGCTCCGAAGGCTTTCTGAACTGCAATCCAGGAGTTTTGCAATGGAGCGTCTTAGCAAGCTCCAACCTTCCCTACCAAGCTCCCATCCAAGAGATCTACAACCATTTTCCTGGTCAATTCACAATTCATCATTTTGGCAGCTTTTCCTCCTCCTCCAAGCGCTGATGACCGAAGAAAACAACAGCAGTCGGGCAGTTCCAAGTGCTCTGCAACCTCGGACTGACTTCAGCAGTGACACACTGTGCCCTTCCTTGCGAGGAAACAGGCCTGAAAGCAGAATGCATGAGGTGCTCAGCTGTGTTTCGCACTCCTGCCCTGCCCACACAGCAGCAGGGCTACGGCCACCGCGTCCAGCTGCTTCCCTAACACAGTAACTGCCTTTAAAGAAATGGTCACAGCCAAGGTGAGGTTACAGGCGTGTCTGTTACCGTGTCACAGCTGCCTGTTTTCCTTAAAAAGAAAGTCTTGTTCTCAGAATAAAAAGATTTTCCGTCTCTTACAGAAGAGAAATTTAAATGTTCGCTTTAAAATTTTTAAAAACTGGCTCTCAAAAATAATCTTAAAGAAGCTGACAAAAATATTGAAAATATGTGTGTTACATCTGATTTTCACTAAACATGCATGCAAACAATTATAAATTTATATAAATATTAACATTAATAGAAACGTGCACTTACTGAAAATAGATTAGAGCATCATAGCTTAAAAAAAAGCCTCCGGAAAGTTTCAATAACTGCTTTGAAAACTCTTCACCTTTCCTCTTCACTCAAAAAAAAAAAAATCATGTTTACATTAGCTGTAATGAACATGTGCTTGGAAATCATAAAACCTGCACAGGCAGCTTTCCTAAATGCCATTAGTTACTGTTTCCTTTGAATGTTTCAATAACAAAGGAAGTTGTGTAGAATTATTTTTGGTGCTCAGTGTTATAAACATAGGGGCAAAACTAAGATCCCATATTCCTATTCAGCATTTCCTGGAAAGAAATATTTTAACAATATGTCAGATGAATCACTGAGGATTACATTTATTGAGCATGTGCAGACCAATAAATATTATGACACATTAGGTCCAATGCATCCCAGATATCCTGGCCTCTCTGTGCGTGTGCTACAGTGATGAACTTCACACATGCAGCAAATTAGTCCCAAGTTTGCAGATACCCCACAGCCTCGTCGGAGATGTGGGATTTCTGGAAAACCTGGCACATAGGTCCTCAAGAACCAATTCTTTTCCAGACTGCAAAGAGAAGGAATAAAAGGGACAAGGGACTAGCCGTGTCCCAAGACAACGGAACAGTTCCCAGCCCTATAACTTATAAACAAGCATAATCTAATCTTCAACTGATAATTCACTATCACTTCTACATTAAAAAATACTCACTTCTGCTAGAAGTAAAAGCGTAAAACTTAGGAGTACATTTATTAGACGGTTGAAATGCACTCCGTAAAGCTTCAGAACAGCAGAAAAGAACATTCTCATGCGCTAAAGAAAAAATGTAACATAATTAATCACGAAAAAAAAAGTCATTTCTATTTCCAGCAGTACTAAATTCCCAGAGAGGGGTAGAGAGGGAACCTGTAAATCTAGTATCTATTGTTATATGTATGCTACACTTCGCACTTTGATCTTCAGTTAACTTGGAAGACAAACAAGTGACAAGAGAAAACATGAATTCATCACCCACAGCTCAACAAGCTCAAAGCATAAAAAGAAGTTTCTCAGCTCCTCATAATGAGGCAATGAGGCCTACACTCATCTTGTTAAGATTCATAAGGATGCAGTAAATATAAGAAAAGAATAGACCACAGTATTGTATTAAAATTGCAGAGAATCCTATCTGGAGCACTGGCATGGCACATGAGTCAGAACCCCTTGGAAAGGAAAACAGCCAGGCTAATCCCATCGTTCAAGAAGGTCACTTGAGAGAAATATTTAACGAAAACTTCTCAACTAATAGAAGGAAAAAACATATGAAGTTCTGTAATCAGTGTATATGCTGATTAACAGCAGGGAACAAAAGAAAAAAATAAAAATAAATCCTTTTAATTTCACACAAAACGTTTGGCAACCTTTTAGCTATTTAAGCAACCCGCAAAATTATGCAAAGACATAAGAGGTGGTGCTGTTGTCATGCGCTGCCTGTAGAGCTCTTTGGAAGTTTTTACTGTGTGCTCATATATTAATTTATAATAAAGAGGAAAGCTCCCAGAAAAAGAACTTAATTTCTTTTTAGATATCTTAATGTGCTGTAATCTGACATAAATCCATTTTCCCAAAAAGGTCAGTCTTGCTGTACTTCTCCCTGGCAACTCCTTCCACCACCTCAGGATTCCCAGATCAAAGCTCTGATGACACCTCAAAGCAAGGGGAAAAGTAAGGAAGAGACACTGGGCAGAGAGGCTTGACTACAGCAGAGCATGGGGAGAGAAAGAAAATTAAACACACTCTCATTTATACCCAATGCCCATCATAATTCTGACCTTTGATCTTGCTCCAGCATCAGTTTTAAGAATAATATAAGAAAGACTTTACAATATAAATACTTCTGCCTAAAGGGTTTGGACATCAAACCTAAATGATACAGGAAAGCCAGCATTACTATCATTCTACAGCCCAAAGATTTGGGATTTTAAAGGACTTAAAGGGTAGTCATATCAAAACCAAAACTGATTCATAATACAAATCTGTAAGACTTATATTTTGATATAATTGTATATACAGTTAGATATACAACGTGTTTATATATATGTATACACATCTGTCTGTATTCACAAGCACTTATAGACACACATATCTGCCCCAATCCATAGCTTAACTGCTCCATAGGCCGTAAGCAGTTTGCTCCCTTTAAGCCTTGTGGGCCCACGTGTGTTACCTGCTGCTTGAGCTGCTCAGCCCTGCTCCCCATCAGGCCACCCTGCCAGAAAAGCTGCTCTCGCTCCCTATGAGCAGAGTCACCTCCAGGCTGCACCTCATCTGGTGGCCAAGAAGCCTAGCTGTAAATGCTGTATAGAAACGCTGCATTTGTGCTCGATGAGGTGAGCTCAGGAAATAAGTTAAGAACTTGCAACTATCCTTCATGTCTATTTCCAGACAATTCTCTGAGGACTTCAATTCTACAGTAAAGGGATAAAATTACCACAACACATAGAATTCTAATGTTATCTTTTAAGAAAATTCTTAGAGTGAACAATGAATGAGAAGTGAGTTCTTGCTGGTAAGAATATTGCTACTGAGCCAACCAAGCTTTCCAAAAACACGTTTCTTATAGATTTCTCCATACGTTATCACTTTCTGTACACATACATAACTATCTGCAGGCACATACCTAAGTCTTATTTTCTTTCTTCCCAAGTGATATGTACATATTATATTGATCTTTGAAAAGATCAAAACCAAAACAAGCAGAAATCTTTCTCAAGACTGGCATAAATAGCTCAATAGCTCAAGCTCCATGTGTCAAAGCAACAAAAATGTTTTGCTCAGGAGTCACCCCTCAAGTTGGTCATCCAGCTCAAAGCAGGGTCAAGTATGAGATCAGATCAGGGCTACTTGGGGCTTAACTCAGCCAGACCTTGGAAAGACCAAAGGATGGAGCCTTTGCACCTTTCTGGGCAACTTGCTCCACCAGCCTTTGAGCCCAACCATGCAGCGTGCCTAGCTGTCACCAGACCATGTGTCTACCACCACATCCTAACTTGGATACAAGAGTGTTCTGGGGAGTGTTAAGTGTGCTGAAAGCCTTGCTAAAGTCAAGGTACCCTCGTTGCTCTCCTCTCATCCACAAATCCAGTTGTTTTTATCAGGGAAGGCAATCAGGTTGGTCCAGTATGACTTAGCCTTAGAGTAAGATCACGCTACCATTCCTAATCACATCCCTCTTCATCTGCTAAGAAATTTGCATGAAGACCATTCTAGCTTCAATGGTTAAATGTCAGCTAATTTACTAACACTGCTTCTAAGAAAAACACAACAGTTCACTAAATTTGTTCACAAAAAGGCAACTACTGCTCACTAAAACATATGACATAAAAGCCTCGAAGCAGCCTAACTGCTGTCAGTTTGGACTACTCATAGTAGTAAGCACTCTGCAAACCTTAATACATATATGCAGGACTGTGCCCTATGGATGATTCTTACTAAATCACTATTTAGAAAATATTATTGCAGCTTTTCTTTTCAGGCGCCTCTCGGCAGTAGCCAACTACACAGTTTGTGCTGATGTTGCATAATATGCTGGTTAAGCCTCATCGATGTGAAATCCACATCAGGGTGGATCTTTTCCCCACTTTAAAACGTATGCACGGCAGAACAGTTCATTAAGAATTAATGTGACCACAGTTGGGATGCACATAGGAAACATCTTGGAGAGAAAAGTTACTGCAACCATAAAACTTACTGCTTCAACACACCAGGACTTTATTACTCCAATATGTATCACTTTACACTACAAAGGCCAAAAATAATTCTGAAAGACTAACGTGGCTTTTTCCTGCATAGCACTGAAAACGAAGAGCCAGTGTGAACACAGTGGTCCAGTGACAATGAGGAATGAAAACAGGCAAAGGAGTAATGTGAAGTAGGGAAAAATGAAAAAAAAAATAAAGGACTCCAGCTGACAAAATGAAAAGGGTGGACTACAGGGCTAGGATGAACACCCTAAGCAGCAACGACGCTGATGGATATTGAAGTAGCTAGACTAGCTTACAGCCTTTGCATCAAGCAGAACAGCGTTATCAACCACCCTCTGACAACAGGGACATTTATAAGCTCCTTTCAAAGGCAACAACCAAGAACAGTCACAGTGTGTTTGGTGCCATGAAAATACAGAGTGGCAACGAATTCCCACCCAAAACAACTAAACAGAAGTGGCAATGAAAAGGACAGAGATACAACACAGCAGGGCTGCTTTCCTTTTTTCTTTTAAATGTAGGAGTGTGAAACTAAATTAAAAGGATTGATAATTCTATCAATTCCTGATATTCTCTCAATTGGTGGCTAACTTTATAATGCCTTTTAGTGAGTTTAGGATCTTTAACAAAGACTTGCTACAAATACTCTCACAACACTTTCATAACACAATTCTACACATTCCCACATCTACCCCACAGGTGATTGCTAAGAAAATAGCAACTACAGCTAATGGTGTTGGGATGTGGAAACAATGGAGAAAAGCTACATTTTGCATAGGAAGATACTTGCGCTCCACCAGAAAAGTGCTGCAGAATTGTAACAGTAGAGGTAAGGGAAGAAATACTACATGTAGAACGGTCCAGCTTGGCCTCTTCGTATTCTTCAAGAGAACAGGCCAGGCTCATGCCTGCAATTCATAAACACAGCCCTGATTTAATTGTATGCACATCCTCCTGCTTTTCGCTCCCCTCCCACCACTCCTTAAACTAGAGGCCATCTACAGTGATGACTAAGATCTTTTATATATATTCAGCATAGAGAATCCTTATAGAATGTGGAAACCCCACATGCTATAAAACAACATCCCTTGATAAAATGTCTGCAAAGCTCCTGGTACAGTACTAACTACTATCAGTTACTTAATTTTTTTTTTTTTGAGTATAAACTCTACTGAACTGATGGAAAACATTCATGACTCCAGCAGACTGCTGATTCATGAATCCTCTATGCTTTGAACTGCATTTACCTTCTTAACCACAGTTAAATGCATCTATTCAAACAACCTTTCTAACTATACAATCTGAAACAAACTTAGTAGCAACGTTTTCAGAAAACAAGAACTTCTGCTGCAGCCCCCAAACAAGACCTTGAGTTAACAATTCACTGTGGCCAAATTTCTCCTTTCCCCATTACATCTTTTCCACCCAAGAGATCTTCATGGGTGTTCACATCACACAACTTCCTCACACTTCTGTGGTACCAACACATCCTGTCAAGGTTCCAGGGAGAGAAACGTTCGGCTTTTTTTTACCATCAGCTTTATAATGACACTACTAAACACAGAAACCCACTACCTCTCCCCTTCCAGCACCCTGGCTCTTCCAGGTGTTTTAGCTCACAACTCTGCCAGCTCAGCTCTTAACTTCTTATCATAAAACATTAAGATGAAGACCATGGAGATGCTCCTGCATGGAAAGAATCATATGCTGGTACTGCCATTGAGAGGGATGTGGACAGGCTGAAGAAACAAAGAGGACAAAGAGAAATCTCACAAAGTTCAAGAAAAGGGATGGTCAAAGACTCATTCTTGAGGACAAAGAGCCCCAGCCACCAAAGACACAGTGGGAAGCAACCAGCCTGAGAGCAGCTTTGCAAAAGGCCCTGGGGAACGTGAGTGAAACCAGAGGAACAGGAGCCAGCAGGGCACCCTCCAGGCTACGGAGGCCAGGAACGACATCCCGGGCTGTGGCGGGGGAAGCTCAGCCTGGAGGATCCTCTCCGTATTTTTTGCTAGCTGCAGGGAGGGTATCAAGAAGACCAGGTCAGACTCTCCTCAGTGCTGCCCAGTAACTGGGAGAGGGGCGACAGGCACCAACTGGCAGAGCCCTGGCACAGGCTGCCCAGGGAGGCTGTGGAGTCTCCTTCTCTGGGGATCTTCCAAACCCGCCTGGATGCC
>JAVCKT010019838.1:0-20116 GCA_032273925.1 Rhynchotus rufescens | reverse complement strand
ACAAGCGATTCCTGAAAGTGCTGACTGCCCAACAGCATTTCAGCAGGGTCAGGAGGCAGGGAGAGGAAGAGAGGAGGTATGCATGCAGCCAGAAATCAATTCAGTGCAAAACTTTCATATTCCTCGCATGATGTCAGAGGAACTTAGGGACCACAAGCAATTGTACGCTGTCCTCGGTGGTCAATGAGTAATGCTTTTTTTTTTTTTTTTTCTCCAATTGAAGGGCATAATGACAGTGGCTTCAGATTACTGAGTTGGTTTTATGATTTTTTTGTGCTTCTGCAGCCATATGCACAATTCGGAATGAGATTGTGCTTTTGTAATCCCCATCACAGAATGTGATAATATGTTAAATATAACTTGTTACTTGAAAGTAAACAATTATATGGAAATATTGGTCATTGAAAAAAGGTGTCATGTACTATTTCAGAGGTTTGACTGCATTCTAAAACTATGTTTCAAATGTTTAAAAAATGACGTGCAGTTATATGTTTAGAAATGTAGTAAAAAGGCATTGGGCAAGATTTCTGCCAAAATCTTTGGCTCGGTCAGAACACAGGATTACCACAGAGTTTTTGTTTCTGTGATTATAGCAGACACCTGCATCACATGCAATGTTCTCAATGCATATTATTAAGCTTTTACTTGTTGGATGCTAAGGGTGCTTTTGAAAATAATAAAATAAAAAAGCTCAGAATTTATATCTGCACAGATCTGTATTCTAGATTAAATTGTAGAGATTAACTGCAACTCAAAATAGTTTACATTTTAAAAAGAACATAAAAGTGACTTAGGTGTTTGTATATTTTGTTATTCAATATTCAAAGCACAGGTGTTCTAAGGGAAAATGAACTAGTCTGGAAAAATATTTGAATATTATAGTACATTTGAGGAGGGCTTGAGTTCCTTCGTTATTGCAAACTTTGGGCAGGCAGCATAAAATTCTTTGCTTCTGGGCACACTCATTCCCTCCTCATTCCTTGGCAATTGACACCTACCTGATTTTTGTCTATCTTTTTCCCCAAGTCTCCAATTCTCTTTATCTCATTATTATTTTCTTTCCTTCTTTTATGTTATATATACCTTTTATTATGATATATACACCCTTGTGGAATATTTTCACTTTTTATCTTTCTTTTCACATTTCCTTCGCAAACAGAACTTATAACATCGCAGTCTGTGTGTCTACACATGTGTGCATTGCATATCACTGCCTGCACACACGGTTCTTTCTCTTATAATGCCAAATAATTTTTGAAACTCCTCTCCTATTTCACAAAAAAAAAAAAAATCACAGAAAATTCACAGAATGATAGAAAACATATTAATCCCTAGAAAGTTCAGAGAAAACAGATGGATTAAAAAAAACAGTGTCTAATGAGTGGCAATCATGCCTTTTATACGTCTCAGGAAGATAAGACTTTTGAAGACTGACCCTTTGGTAGACAACATAGAATCTATAGGGACAAGCATCACTAGAAAATATGTTTCATTCATTATTTATTTCCTAACTGTTAGTTTAAAAGCCTTTTTTTGGTTACTCTTTTTCCACTCTGTTCTTGTACTGAATGAGATCAGGAACAGTAATATATGGAAAGGCAAATATTGTAAAAAAAATATGATCTATGACTCTTTCACATATAGAGGATTCAGACATTATTAGAAAGGGCAACTGTAGAAATGTTTATATTCTGGGTGCAGCTTGAGGAAACTGAATTTGAAGAGCTTTAAACAGATCAATTACACCAATTATTTTGTCTCTGAGTTAAAGAATTTTTCTTTCCTTGATCTGTAACTTACTTCTTCCTTCATATTTTACTAAAAATGATTCCATTGTTACTTCAACTTTCCAAAATTAAATCTTTTAGTTTTTCTTCATTTCTTGTTCGTTGAGTGCCAGAATTATTAACCCTAGTCACTGGAAAATTGGTACTTTAAGGACAAGAAAGAAATCAAAATTTCCACAGATTTTCCTTTACTAATAAACAAAGCATTGATCCTTTTTTGCCTATGTATATTACTATGTTTAATGTATGTTTAAGCTGGCATACCTACACCTATACTAGATTCGAAACACCATTTGCTCAGAGTAATATACCATAAGCAAGGAAAAATAGTGAGAGAAGGCCAAATTCAACATAAAGTCTTTTCTGCTAAGATGTATGATATAGAGTGACACAGGTTACTGTCATTCCATAGATTTTACCAGACTTTCACTGAACAAGACCAGTGCCTGCTCACTGAGAAGTGAGAACTGCCTTCTCACTTTCCCTCTCCTTCCACAAACCATCCTTTCTCAGCAGGTAATATGCAGATAAAGTAGCCCATATTCAGAGTTATAAATTAAAGATCAGTGCTTTGTTTTGCAATGTTTGTTTTTGTTTGTTTTTAAATATTATCCAGAGATAATCTTTAACACAATGTTCATCCATAAACAAAATGGATGGATTCTACTACCTTTGATATTCTACTAACAGATTTAAGATTATTATATCATATATCCTATATTATTTTCTCATATTTTTGTGAAATTCTCTATTCAACAGTGCTAATGCCAATGCCTTTACTATGAACAAACCTACAGCTCTAGATGTTTAGGAGATGATTTAGGGGTTATTTTTCCTCACTGCAATACAGCAGAATATCATATGGTTGCATTTTGCATCAGTGCCTTGAGAAAGAAATTGTCACAATTTAATCCACTTCTCTTTGCTCTTGAGACTCATTTGTTGTTGCCCACCACACACATCAATCCTATATCATCTATGTAGAGCAAAAAGGAACCCAGAAAGACCCTTGTATCTCACACTTCCTTTTTTTTTCAGAGAAAGCAAACACACAGTTTTGGAAAGTAAAATCCAAGTTATTTAAATAAAAATATAAGTAAAGGGTAGATCCTTCTTTCCCTTTGTGCTCCAGTGCAGTTAAAACTATCCTTTATTTTTACCCTCACTCTATATCTGTTTGTGTGCGTGTGCATTATGTGCGACAAACTTGTTCAGTCTGTTTCCATGAAATGTGTTTCTCAAAAACAGGTTTTTAAGCAAGAATGCTCACATGACTAAGGAGAGGTAGTATTAACTTTAAATTAAGTTAATTTCCTTTATCCTTTGGCTGTTCTATTTCAATTTTTTTTGGTCTATGACTACAACAAGCAAAGTACCTATACTGAATGAGAAAATGGTCTCTCCACTGACTGTGTAGAACTCTGAATTAACCACATTGAACATACACTTAGGCTGATAGGGAGGACATTTCCAGGGCCAGCAGCACTAAAAATAATTCTTCTAAGTATGGTTATATTAACTAACCATTCTTCAATATACTGAATTACAGCACTGATTTGTGCTGGAGCTGTGTTTCATAGGAATTTACTCCTTGGAAGTAAATAGAAAACTCAATACCTGGGAGGTGTTTTTGTATTTGTTTGTCTGTTTGTTTGTTGTGATGAGGAGGCGAGCTTCATCTAATTTGCAGTTTAAAGCAAATGCTGTTCACAAGTGATACCCAAGCAACTTTCACAGATTGTCTTGCTGCAGATCTTCATGCCAAAGTTGCAGAGGAAGCAGCATTATTTCAAGTAGTCTGTTACTGACAAACTTCATATTTGTGCTGCTATGAAAAGAATGAGAGAACTGTTCATTGAGGAAAAGGTAGCCTCTGAAATTTTACATTGTTTAAATTACTATATTGAGTGATGTCCTGACAAAACTCAGAGTTCTGGTAACTTCTGAGTGAATAAAGTGGGAAGTGAGAGTAATTTTTAAGCTATGTTAATTTACTGTAATATAAAGAAGAAATACTTACTTAAATAGTCATAAATTACATAACTGATATTTTAAATAAACAGTTGTTGCTAACAGCCTGGCAAGGATCTCAGAACTAAACATGAGAGTGCCAATGTGAGGGTGGGAGAATCAACTCTAGTACACTCCTGTACTGAATACTGGAGCTGGGATTCATCTCTCACAACTTCAGCCCTCTGTCATCTAGGAGAGGAAAATTTAGCTCCACACTCAGACGTGTAACTCAAGGTGTAAACTCAGTGTCTACACAACCTTTATAGTCTGCTAATCTAGTCAACTGAGTCAGTGTAGCACAGAGAGCTGCTGAGATGTCCAAAAATGGGTCACTGTTTAAGAGCAAGCTGAACAATTTTCTCATTTCTGCCGTCCGTATTGGCCAGATCAGATGCTCAGCTCTGGTGCATAAAACTGAGCCCTTTATGTTATTTGAGATGACTTCCAGTATTGCAGTGTCTGGCCTGCAGTACCCTATAACATCTCACATTACAATATGTTAGATAACTGAAGTACATCTCTATTGATTATAGAGGAAACTTAAACATCTGCTCACGTACTATCTCCTACATGCACACGTATAAATTTATTATCTCAATCTGCATTATGGTAGGTATCTAATGCTTTTGGAGTTGCACTAGGAATTTCTACCTGCTCTCTAGCTGCTATTTCAGAAGTCCATGGCCGTGAGTTATCTGCAGTTTTGCAGAAATCTGGGATACTCTTGGCCAGAAATTACTTCCAGAATGGAGTTTCTTTCACCCTTGAGTACAGTGGAGCACTCAACAATACACCGTTGACTATATTTCCTGAAGATAAAAGAACCAATTTTCTGGTGGATAGCAGTTGTGAGAGCATCCAGCAGTGTCAGCATTATTGCACAATGTATCATCAGTGACTTGTCCACTTGTGAATAGGTATTTAAACACCCCAGTGCAATGGACTTACTGGCCAGAAAGAGGAGGGTGATAAAGTCTTGTAGGAGAACAAAAACAATAACAGTAGTAAATTGGACTATTATTAGTATATGCAACATTAGAAGAGGAACAAGAATATAAGGTGTATATAATTTGGTTTGTATTTTAGGCAGGATCATCTAGATAAAGAGTATTTCTTTGTGAAGATTTTTCTCTAAAAGAAAATGGTTGAGATATTACGGAGTACCCTTGAAGAGGCATCATGATTTTATATATTTTCTTCATTAGGTTCTTCCGTGTCTTCCATATTTGTGTAAATAAGGTATCCCTTATCTCTCAGGTCTCCAAGTGAAGGGACCATTGTGTATTTGAGCCTTGGCCTTACTCAGAGCACTGTAAATCCTCGGTCTGTTCCCTGCACCTATGCTTGCTCTTCTTGCATTTCATAATGACAGGACATATACAATGGCTGAGTCAGAAGGCACTGGTTTACCAAAAAGGCTTATCATAGTAGCTCAAGCACAGACCTTTCAGATCAGGGCTTGTTTGTATCATCCTGACTTGGAATGAGCTGGCTCAGGTCTTCTCTGAAAAAGAGTGTACAAATAATTATTTTTGTTCATTTTAGTAAAAAAAATCATTTTAGCAAAATTTGTATCTAAAGTTAGCTTTCAGTATAACTTTAAAAATCTCAGTTTCACAGAAGAGCTTCATAATATGGAAACAGAACAGCTTTAACATGCTTCATTGCTACTACTTTCTTATAGGAATCAGGGCACCTCTAAATACATACACATGTGATAGTAAGACCCATGGACTCTTTGATAAATAACCTAAGCCACAAAATGTTGCAATATCTGTGAGCTATTCCTTTCTATTCTGATAGTATTGTAATATTTCAAATGCTATTTCTGTAGTGTTTAGCAAGACTGATCCAGCATAAAGACCAAAACTTTTGTTTAGGCAGACAGGATTTGATCCTCTTTCAAATAAGCAAAGAGAAGATACTTTGCTAATACCTTTTCTAACACATTAATTTGCAAGGAGATGTTTATACAGATCATAAAAATCACTTTACAGGCTTCCATATCTGAGTTTTCTTTTGGCCTGTAGGGCTTTAACTCTTCACTATTGTGAATTGTTAAATATGCTGTATAACACTCTGCATTTTAAGTGGAGAGAGAAGTGAAGTAAATCTATCTTTAGGTTCAAGTAGACACATAATCTCATTTCCCATAAATATTAAGAACAGTACATCAAAACGGCAAAAAAAATCCATGATGTTATTCCAAATAGTAAACAAAGTTTGGTGTAGATCAGGTGCAAGTGAATAGGAGTCATTTTCAGCCAACCTTTTAGTAAAAATCACATTATAATTTGACAGTTATATGACTGATGTTTTATTCAAATTTAGTAATATAAAACCCAATCACACAGAAAGAGCTTCAACAGATATGGTAATAGCATATTTCCCAATATTTTAGCAGAGTACATATTTTACAAAGTTAATGCAAAATAGCTACAGTAATGTACAACACTCAAAAGAAGTGTATCTGAAAATGAGTTAAAAATGTACATTGTGTGCATTAAGATTGTGTATTTTTGGCAATCTGATTTTGTCAACTTTTTAAAATGAATGTAATATTGATAATTGTAAATGAGAAAATTAACATCAGAGTACATTAAAGAAACAGGAATCATTATGCTTAGCATGCATGACTCTCAAGTACAGTGAGTAGGAGGTTCTGTGTAGTAACCTGAATCGAACAGAAGATACAGTACACTTTGTATTCTTCCCCATCTCTCTTTTCAGCGACTCGTGCAGAAAACCTCCGTGCAGTACAGATGAATGGAATTTTAGCTATTTTTCTGAACCAACTTTATATTATTATTAAAGATGTACAAGCTGTTTTACAAACAGTGAGATGGAAAGGGGTTAGAGGAACATAAGCTAAGGAACAGAACTGAGACAAGCCTGTCTGCTTTTATGAAAATGATTGCATATTGTAATCTTCATAGTTTTTATAGTAAGAACATCTTTCACGTGTCAGCCAATACGGCCTAAATAAATCTTCTCTGTAGTTTTTGGGCTTAGGTCCATACAAGTCTGTCAAACCATTTTATTGCATGCAGATGCTGAAAACACTGCTGATCTCAGGGCTCTATGGACTCATTCTTCATTCTGCTTATCCTGAGTGTAAGCGTAAAGCATCTTCAAGAGAATCCAACATCAGAAATACAAATTCCTGCTATAATGAATAACTGGATGTTGGTCTGACCTAGTGGGCAGAATATTTTAACGTTTTACAGTAGGAAAAAAATAAGTTAAAAGAAAAAAAATACAACAAAATAAATTAAAGAAAATCACTCATTTCTGCAGAGTACACAAAGAAAAAAAATGAACAGTTTCTGAAGTTAATTAACCCCTGCAAAACTTATCCCCAAAACAGAATAAATACAGGTTATTTCCTATTGCCTAATGAATCCTTTAACTCCATCAGCTTAGCTTAGATTTTCTCCTTCATTCCACTCTTACCTTCAGAGATACATATTCTCCTGAAGAAGAGCAAACTGAAATCTGAATTTTGGACAGCTGGGCAATTTCAAGAATGTTTTGTTTCACTACATAATATGCAAGTATAGTTTTGCTTGGTTATTCTTTCTGATGTGCTCATCAATGCATGACAAGCTCATCCTCTATTCATTGTTGAATATTATACTAATTTTAAACTTTGGGGTAGCCGAGCAGGAAGAGAAACCTGATAAATATTGTAACTCATGTTTTATAAACAGCATTGGCAACTATCAACTGCTAGTAAATTAGTCTTTATTTGCATAAACTGAGTAGCTACAGTAAATATACTGATTCCTGTGAATCTATTTGAAAATAGAGGAAAATTTATGTTTCCAATGAACACCGCAAGCAGCTTAATTCACTGCCACTAGTTTCTTATTGTTACTATCACACTGAGTGGCTTCTCCATTGCTCCTGGGAAATATCCTGGATAAGCCTCAGGCACCCAAAGTGATTTCTTTACATAACTGAAGGAAAGGTCAAATCAGAATGAAAGTTTAGGAGGACTGAGAGGAAAATACATAAGCAAAGACACAGAAGGGACTGTGTCAGAAAAAAACAATTGCTTTCTTCTGACTTGTGTGCATGACTCTTGAACATTTCTGTAATTCCGTAATTAATCTTCAGATATCCCAGAGTAGTATCCTCCTCCCCGAAGACTGTTTATGA
This sequence comes from Rhynchotus rufescens, assembly GCA_032273925.1. Taxonomy (NCBI): domain Eukaryota; kingdom Metazoa; phylum Chordata; class Aves; order Tinamiformes; family Tinamidae; genus Rhynchotus; species Rhynchotus rufescens. The sequence goes on along the minus strand of JAVCKT010019838.1, from coordinate 12,155 downwards.
AAGTTGAACCCTGAGACTTTTTCACAGCTACTGAGAAGTAAGTTGCTGGCATAATGCATTCACAACATAGATAATATGTATGTGTAAAAAGATTAAAAAGACAAGTCTGAAGCATCCACAGAACGCAATTTCACTTTCACTAGAGTATCCAGTGGTCCTAAATCCAGACTATAGCTAGACAAAGTTCCTGGGAAACTTAAAAGTCCTTAAGAGGACTTTTAAAAAAGAAAATTGTTTGAAGGGTAAACTAATGTCCTAAAGGAAGGAAGTGACAGGACATAGAGAGGCAAAGTTATAAGGGTACTCTGAAACTATGAGCAAGATCATCATTCTTTCAATCTCCTTTGACTTACTTGATTCTGATTGTGGCCTCAGGGCACGACTGCAACATGCACAGTAAATAATCAACAATGCAATAGGTCCTGGAGCCATTCTCTATTTCAGTGGAGCTCTTGACCTATGAACATCCTGGAAATAGTTTTTTTGGCACTGTCATAAATAAATTGGGCCATTTGTTGCTGGAGGGGGCCATTCCAGCACATTTTTTTGCAGAACATAAAATAGACCATAGCTGGTGACAGAGGTTGAACATGTCCTTTTGCATGCAATGGAAAGAGGTCAAAGAACCTGAATAAGCTGAAAGAACTTACTTAGAATAAACAAATCAAAAGGTATTGTAAATTTCATTATTAATTTCATGACAAAACAGAGCTTCAATATTTTAATATTTCATTATATGAGAGTTAAGATCTGCTAAAATGGTGATTTTCCTAAAGAAAAAATCATCTCTAATGTTCATAAAACTCAAGTATTTTAATTAAATTGAAATTCTCTACTATTTTATTTTAGAAATATCTCAATACAGAAGTCTCAATCCAAAAATAAGGAGCTTTCCTGACAGAAAATCTTCTTAGAAGTTCTGTGACCTTAGCCGCAAAGATGCTTGAATGTTTTGCATTAAATTAAAAACAAAGTATATAAAAAGCAAAAACAAAGCAGCTTCCCACCTCCATGTTCCATGACTGGTGAATTATGTGTTAGGCTGTAAATAGAGCTCCACATATCTTTGAAAAATATTAATTCCTTGCTGTTTAGAAGACAAGATTAAATATGAAAAAAAAATACTTGTACTAAAACTGATTCCCAAATATTTGAGGCTTTCAGTCTCAAGAGTATGCAAGGAGAAACCTAGAGATTTTTTTTTTCCCTTGAGTAGCAATTCAACTTACCAATCACCTCCAGATATGGAAGTTTTTCTTTCCTTGCTTAAATCTCAGATCTACTTCTCCTTGTGTTTGCAGAATATCTGTACTGTGTAGGTGGGCCTGGCCTCTTTGTCCAGACTGGCTGCCCCAAAAGCTGAAAAATCATCTGTCAAGATTGCCAGCAGGGTTTGCAACAGAGCACCAACTTACTGAAGTAAAAACAGATGATGTGGCAGATCTTTCAGAAATTTGGCAGTAAGAATAAGCCTTTCAAAAATGATAACAGTTTAGAACATCCCTTTGAAACTTCACATTAAATTCATTTGAAGTTCACTCAAAATTCCATAAAATTAGAGCATTTGCAGAGAAGTCCAGCTTCACCAAGAACTGCAAACTCTCCTGTTCAGCCTTGTTGCAATTTGGTTTGGTTCACAGATCCATGAGTTTCCAGCATGCCCAGCACCAGTGCAACTAGGTAGACAGAAGAAAAGAGATACAAATAAAATATGCTGAGGGAAGTGAGAGTAAAAGACCCTCTTTCCTTGTTGTACAGCCCTTCTGAGGTGACTACATTGCCTCAGCAACCTTCTCCATTTCATAAACTAGGGATAAAGAAATGTTGGTATTGCTTATTGCCATGTGACAGATTGCAAACTGAACTGCATTCAGCATGTTGTTAGGGAAGTTAGCATGCACTACAATTGGAGCTGTGAATGCTGCGCCTGCATCTGGACCAAGGATACTCCAGCTCTCATCTAATTATCACCTATATCTATGAATATAGCTAAAGTTCAATGACTAAGTACCCAGAATCCCTGGCATTCCCCTGATTGAAATGTTTACAATTCTTGGAAATTACCAAATTTGGGGTTTTTTTTCCCATAATTTATTGTGGCAGGTGTCTGTTCAAAGCTGATTCATTCAATGGTTTAGTTCCATTAGTCCTGAGAATTATAGCAGTGAGGGACATAGAGTGTACTGTACTAAAAACTTTTGCACCTCTTTCAATGAGAAGTCTAGATAGCTCTAATGTACCTTTACTTGTTAAAAAAGATACACCAAATAGAATAAGAAAACAGAAGTAAAGGGAAAAGAAAAAGAAATAAAGGGAAAATAGTTAAATGTATCTCTTATTTCCATCATACCTTATTCTTTCCATGGACAATATTCAAGATGCTTACTGCCTAGCATTTCTGTTAGAAGTATATAAGACGTTACTTTGGACAATGCCCTTAAGGAGGAAGAGAAATAAGCTCCCAAATGACATCTGAAATTCAAAAAGATATGTTATCACATTGTCCTTAGGTAGCAGAAGTAATTTTCTCTAACATCTTCCAATGAGTAATAATACCCAGGCTTCATAATGTCACTGGCTGATTAGCTCATTACTTAATTGGTTAATAAACAGATATATTCAATAATCATGCTGGAGTGTGCCAAACTGCCAGTCTTTGTTCTAGAAACATATACTGGCAATTAATAATGATGATTTAATACAAGGATTTATTTCAAGCATTTTTCAGTTGCCATGAATGTGTATATGGTGCAAAATCATATTTGGATTCCCAAGGTCTTCTGCTTCTAGGAGGGAATAAAATGGGCAGAGTGGCTGGCATAGTAAGAGCACTTCTCCTTCCTCAATGAGAGGAAAACAAGTTGAAGAAAACAAGCAAGCAAGCACAAGGAGATCTGTCCAGCCTCGAGAACCATTGAGCCATAGGGATCTTGTGATAGTATCACTAACAGGGCGCATTAAAGCAGCCAGAAAACACAAGCAGATGATCAAACGACGGTGAAGATGGCTGGGTGGATAAATGTGCTTCCAAGGGGAGTCATCACCCGGCGGGGCGGCGCGGCCGCGCGCTGACGCAGGCGCTTGGCACAGAGAGAACAATAGCGGCTGCCTCCAGATGGGCCTTCCTCCCGCGACGCTCCTCGCCATTCACACCGAGCGATGCACAGACATATGCCCAAATCACCATGGCAACCACTTACTTCAACGTGACATCAAGCCCAGATCAAAACTCCATAGGCGTCACACAGTACATGCTGTTTCTTTCCTTGAATTAATAATATTGATTTAAAAGGCAGGTTACATTAACTGTTTCTTCGCTGCGCCGGGGATAATTGCCATCTGCGGTGCTGGTGTTATTCCAGTGATTCCCAAACAGGAAGTGCAGTATCTAGTTAAATAATTCATGCTGTGCTGCTGCTCATTCTGTTCTTAGAAGCAGAGCTCTTGCTAGAGAGGCATGGTAATTTCAGCACAGGAGTGATAGGATTATGAAATGTCTAATTGCCCTCTCATGTGACGAGATTACTTTTCTGCAATGGCTTTAATTCTTCCAAGCAGTGGCAAACAATCCAGACAAGCGACCAAACAATAACACCTTACATGAATGCCCCTGGGATTTTGCTTCTGAAAGCAATGAAAAGTACAGTCGAGGCTTCACTGTCCTTTATTCCAAAAAGTAGTATGAAGAATCCTTTTCAAAAAAGGAATAAAAAAGAGCTAGAAAGAAAGAAAGAAAGAAAGAAAGAAAGAAAGAAAGAAAGAAAGAAAGAAAGAAAGAAAGAAAGAAAGAAAGAAAAGAAAAAAAAAGAAATAGACTCATGAGAGTCTGGTGCTAAGGGAGTTTCTTACGATACTCTTTAGGCTCAGTCAATTATCTGAGGCTCCACAGGGCTTCTCAGCTAATCTTCCAGAACTGCAAGGTTGTAGTTGTGATACAGTGTCTCAGGGTGGGCTTGCTTGTAAGACTGGAGGAAAATGGAACAGAAATCCTCAGATTTCTGTGATACAGGCAGAGTGCCTCAAGGAGAAAAGCTTCGACAAACCAGGACAGTGTCACCTCTTAGTGAAGAGTGGGAAGCACAGATTTTTCAGTCTAGACAGAAATATTCTTGGTATCTGAGCCAGCTTTTTCATTCACAAAGGGAAATTTTTTAGGGTTATATTAGGAGACTGAATATGTGATAGCATTCAAGAATGTCAAACTGGCAGAGTCATGTAGATAGTAGGTTGTCTATTGCCTGAGCAAATGCTCTTACTCACTATGAGATGTATTCATTAGCAGATTTATTTGGAAGTCTTGATGTAGAGTACATTTCTTGAATGATCTGAGGGCTCATCTCTCCTATTCTGATCCAATATTAGGAGAATATATGTATACTCTACAAAATTGTACATCATAGGAGAATGTACATATGGAATTCAGGCACTTACATGACTGAGCAGTTAAAGAAAGCAAAAATAGACATAGTGCTTCAGACCAAGAGTTGATCTCACCCAGTAACCTGTTCTCATTAAAAAAACATAGGCGCATGACAGGAAAATAGAAATAGAGGATAAGAATAGGCAAGCAAGTGTAAGAACAGAGAAATAGCCTTTTCCTAGAGTTATTTCCTAGACCTTTTTTCCTAGAGTTATTTCCTAGACCTGTCCCTTTTCTGCTCAGGATATATTTGAAGCTTCACATACCTCTCGTTTCTGAACAAAGACTGACACTGCCTCAATAGACCTCTTTCATGTGTTGTGCCCTGCCTAGCTGTTGGTTCTTTCTGGATCTCAGTGAGAAGAAATGCATTCTCAATCTTTAATACAATGTTTAATCAAAATATTAGGATATTACTTAATAAAAATATTTGATAGGAGCAGAAAGGATATGTGCAGCACAACAGAATTCTGAACCTACTCAGGTCAACCGTTCTGTGGATCACAAACTCCAAAAGCGAAGCTTTGGTTCGTGAGTGCAATGGGAAGGGGCAGTCTGGATCACTGCCCAAGTTCTGGTGGGTTTCTGAGTACATGACTCCTCATGTGGAAGAGATTTAGATGCACAGAATTTATATTCACTGACATACTTCTGCCTTCCAGTAGTAGATTGATAAAGAGGTTCGACATGTTTTTCCCCACACATTCGGTCCTATAGGACAAGAACCTCATGTGATGAAGTTGGATATTTCAGTAAGATTTATAATTTTTAAATAACATGAAGTCCTTGCTTTATATTACAGAACAAAAAGTTACAGAAAGATGTTTGGGAAAAAATGTGTTTGTGATGTTTGTGATGGTCTTCAGTTCCTGCATGTTACATTCCCGCTCATGTTATTGTCTCAGAATGAGTGCAAAGAAAATATGTGGGCACACAAACAAGCTTTTCCTTTAAAGAAGTTCTTCTATGATAGTCACCATGAGTAAGTATTAGTGACCAGTCACCATGGAGTTAGTCATAGTGACTATCACTGTGACAGTCTTTTATGTGTCATAAAATGGTGAGGTAGTAGAACAAGATGTAAAAGGACCTTGATAAGAACAAAAACTAGCATATGAGATAATAAATCTCTTCCAGATGAACCTAATAAAATGCAAATTGGTTTTCTTCCACTAATTTTTCACTCTGTAATGGTACTGTATGTGTAGACAAGTGAAACTAAAGATCCTATATCTAAATTACCTGAAAAAAAATGGCTTCCAGAGTGACTGGGTTTGGGGTAGTTTTATTTAAGGATTATCAAGGATCAAAAAATGTGGAAAGCCAGGACCATTTAAAGAATGTGGATGTGAAAAGACATCTGTATTAAAATGTTTCCAGGTAACTTGCAACATGAGACATCATTCTGCATTTCACATATGGGCTGGACGCACTGCATGTCCAATGCAGGACTGTGGTGATGGTACAGACCAGAGCTACCAGAAGCATGAAAAACAGTTCTGGGGAGTTTGGCACTGGACCTACTTATATTTTGGCAGCTGCCTGTCATGGGCATCTTTGAAATTCAGGATTATGGCCTGGATGCTGTGAGGGACTGTTGTTTTCTGCATTACTCAGAGCAATTGGCATTTCTAAAAAGGAATTGTTAAAATGTGCTAGTCATAACATTCTGTTCTCCTCTCCCTAACTTCATGAAGCACATGCTTAGTTCAGGCACTGAGTGTGAATGAAGTTTACCATGGAGATCTCAGTCTTTGCCTCAGCCTTCTGTCAATGGTAGTGATTTAGTTCTCATTGCTTTAGAATTAAAAAATTGAATCACCATAATCTAACTCAAGGAAAGGTAAAGGATGTTAAATGTTATTTTTCTCTTTAACATATGTATATAATAGTCTGGGGAAAAATGCTGAGAATTTTCTATATCTATTCTAACCTTTAAATTCTTATTAGGATATACAGTTTACCGTACTTTTTCATGTCCACCATTATTATCTTATTGCATGAACAGATAGGAATCCCTTTCATTGCCTGATCCCATGCCAAATTGTAACGTGCACTGAGCAAATATGAGACAAAAAGATAGTCTGACAAAAGAACAGATATAAACAGATGTACAAGTATAACTGAGAATAAAGGGAAACAATGAGAAAATGTTGATCAGTTTTAAAGACAGCTACAGAAGCACATCAGAAATATAAGAAAGCTTAGCATTTCCTTATGAGAAACTCATGCAAATGGTGATAAGCAACATGAAAGTGAATGAAGCTACTAGTTTGAAAACACATAAATGTAAACATTTGGCAGAGAAGTGAAGTAGAAGATGGAAGATCTATAAGCAAAAGATGAATATTTGTTTTGTTGTGAAATTTTTGCCAGTGGTCCAATAGCTGCCCTAAATATTATCTGACATTGGAAATTAGGAAAGTGGTTTCCCCACGCAATTCAGCATGACTCAGGAGCTGACTGCACTGTCAACTGTCAGGTAGTGCTGTTGTAGCCAAAACAACTACAAGCAAGGGAGAAGGACAGGCTCTGGAGGAAGAAGCAATATCTTTTATCAAGCTAACTGATATAACAAGAATCAAGGGACAAACTTTTAAGCATCAAAGTCTTACAAAGCAGGAGAATGGACTCTTTTGCCTTTATTCATGTGGAATTTGTTTTATAAGATTTTTTATGGCACTTATAATTTCAGGCAATTAGCTTATGAAATATTTATATATAGCTGATTAATAGCATATTATAACAATATTAGCATAATAATATTGCCATTGCCTAAAGTTATGTGATCTGCAGTGGAAGATCTAGTAAGCACAGATATATAAGAACCTCAATAGTACCATAAAAATAAAAGAGACATGAAGATCATAACTTGAACCTAAACCCTTCATATATCCTTTGAAAGATGCATTGCTTCGCTGAGCTTTCTTTTCAGGTGTATCATCAAGACTGATACAAACATTAGGTCAATTCTTTACAGAGCACAATCCAATGCGAGTTAGAAGAAAGGTTCCTTCCTACATTTTATTTTTAATCTATGTTTTGTCATTGGTTTCCTAAGATTTATACAGATGAGCTGTTTGTACACATATTTGTTAGACCACAATATGTTTCTATTGATTAATTTTGATCAAATTACAAAGAGGAGCTGGAGTCTCACAGTTAATGAAATTCCTGCAAGTTTCATGAAGAGTGTTGGCTGGCTAGAAGAGAGTGCCAGAAAGGGGAAGATAGGCAGAATTCATCTGTTATACATCTTGTTTTGGCAGCACAACACATGTACCTACTGCCCAGTCAGCCAAGTGTACTGACTGGCAAACAAAACGTGCACAGCTTTGGATAGTCACAGCTAATGACTAATTTCATCTGTTTCATGGCTCATGGAACAACCTACTTTACAGACTTATCTGCAAAAGTGTTGCATTACAAAAATCCAACAAAAATGTCAGTAAAGAAACGTTTGAGACATATGTTATTCTCTGCTGTCTGGCTGGTTCAGCTTCACATTACAGATAGACTTCCAAATGTATGTAAGCTCCTGAAAGCCATTTTACATAGAATGGCATCCTACCAAAAGCAGTACAGAGAAGCCAGGGGATTTATCTACATAAGGATTTTGACTCCTTTCTCAAATGAAACCTAGAGTTCAACATCACTGGAGAACATAAACAGAAATCATCCTGTGCCTTTACTTGGTATGTGAAATCTAGAAGAAAGAAGTCTAAAAGAAGATGACCGAGCATGCAGTTCAACAAGCACTAGAGGTTGATCCAAAGCCTAGGTTCTTCTCCACCCCTCACCATGCTCCTGAGAGACATTGATGCTTGAAGGCTGTTTCTTTCCTAGAGACAAAAATATTAGAGTTAATGTAAGTTCACAGCAGAAAAGTGCAATAATTTTGAAGCTATTTTTGTTATGAACCACATTTTGGCCCAAATATTTCCTCAAACAAGTGCTTTAAGATGTGTTAAGTTCCTGCATAGTATAAAAAAGTATCACCAAGTATTAGTACTCATCTAGCTGTCCTGAACATTCCCTTATAAATTAATATTTAATGTTGCACATTTAAATTGTAGCACTGCAATAATAAATCTTGGCACTATAAATATGCTGCCTTGCAATCCCTGACTTTTTAAAAGCGCAGTTCTATTCTGAGCTGGAACAATATGTTGTCCTTGGAAGTCTATTTTAATACTTTCCTTTGAGTAAGGTTTTCTTTGCTCAATGTTTTGTCACCAGAATGCAATACTCTTATTGACAGAGGCAGCAAGGGCAGAGGGAGGCTTTTTGCACAGAATGTTTTTTGTTTGTTTATTTATTTGTTTATACATATAAATGTCATTGAATGCCTGCAATTTCCTTTGAAGGACAGAAAGAGGTCTTTAGCTTCTCACACAGACTAAGTGCTAGAAAATTGTTGTACTCATAGTATGTGCCTCCCTGCCCACTCATCTCTTACTTTTTCTCTCTTTAACCAGACCTTTTTGTTACTGAGTAACAGCTTTCACTGCTGCAGAAAAAAAAAAAAAAAAAAGAAAGAAAAAGAAAAAAAGAAAGAAATTAAAAAAAAAAAGATAAAGCCCTTCTGCAAATCATTACTACTCTGGGATTCTTAGATAATGCAGTTTCACTTTTAATTTGATGTTCCACTCCATTCCTCAAACAATGTATGGAATCAAAAAAGAAAATATTTTTACAGGAAATCTCTTCATATGTACTGTAATTATGTGAGCATGGCTGGGACATGCATACCTCAGAGGTCCCACATTGCACACAGTCAACATGCCTCCAGCTTGGGGTTTCCTGCAAACCCCCAGAAATGCCACCTGCATGTTAAGCAGGCAAGCAGCCCCTTGAGATTGCGTCTCTCTAGCTAGGATTTCTCCTTAACAAGAAGGGGGAAGGGAGAGAGAAGCTCTGAATTATAGAGGCAGAACTGGAAGCCCCTGAAGTGACAAAACACTGAATTATTCATTGTGCAGTTTCTAATTGTTCTTGAAGTTAGCAGTACTATTTGGAGCTAAATCAGTTCAATATTGCTGGTTTCCCCTCCTCTCCCTCCTTCATTAGTACTACAGAAAGGCAGGAGAAGGAAAGACATCGCTGAAATGCTCATATCAGCCCTGCTGCAGCTCCTGATGTGCAGTGAGCCAGAACTGAGCCAAATGCATGCTAAAAACTAAATGTTGCCAATTATTTATAGGCATACATTATAATCTCAATTCTGCTACTTAATAGAGTTTCTCATTAAGGGTCACAGCAATTGCTACTCTGGACCAGACTGATCTAATCCGATGTCCTATTTTTCACAGTGGGTAGCATTAAGTGCTTCAGAAGCAGCAGCAAGAAACTCAGTGCTGGACAATTATGGACTAAATTATCCCCAGGGAAAATATTTTAATTTCCTTCATGAGCTAGGGGCTGGACTATGCCTAGAAACATGAGAATTTATGTACTATTCAAAAGAAGAGAAACACAACTAAATAGGTGGGTCAACAGTTTAAACTGCATCCTACTGAAGTCTTGGTCACAGAGAAATCAGAAAATAACTGTTTAATTCCAGAAACTAAGTGTACAGTGTGTGAGGAAAAATTACATTTCAAATGGAATTTTATTCATGACAATTATGCCTTACCTTACTAGCATGTCTAATTAGGGGCAACCACTTGATGTCTTCTGCACCTGTCGCTATTACACCTACTTTTATAAATTCTTAAAGCCACGTTTCCCCCATTTCAATGCTACATTTTTGTTTTCCTACTCATTTCTTTCATCAGGGTCTGAATTCCTTCTGTTTTCACTCTAACCTTTTGAGATAGGATGATTAGAGCTCATTGATTCATGTAATGGCATTATACATGCTAACATGTTGTTTCCTTTTTGACCACCAATGCACAGTGAGCAAAGGTCAATTAATCTGACACCACTGCTTACCCTTCCGATCAATATTGCCTTATTGTTTCCTTGTTCTCCCACATCTGCCTGTCTGTTGTGATGCTTAGATTGCAAGGCCTTTCGAATACAGGCTTTATCTATGCAAGAGACAAGCACAGTAGAGGATCAGTTGGTGCCTGAAGCATCTATTGCAATACAAATAGTTAATACAAGATTGACAAATAATAAAGCATTCATATTGGTGTCTTGGGTTTTATGCCTGAGTTTTATTTTTTCTTTTTCCCGGAGTGGCTTCAGTTAATTTAGAACCTAGCAATGTGTATAAATCAAATTATTTACTGGAATATGCATTACTTAGCATCTATCTTTATTGAATTTCATTTGCCATTATGCTGCACATCTAAGTCGTTAGATTCCCTGAATCTATTACATGCAAAGACGCAGATGGATCTTCTGTCTCAGGAAGTCTGTGCTGCAGATAGCTAGAAGCTAAAAAGATACACCAGAGAAAGTATTAATGTTTGTCTTTCTTCTTAGTGTGTTTTGCTTTTTCCCTCTACATTTGCTATCAGAAATAGAGTGCTGAACTAAACTGTATTGTAATCTGACTCAGTATAGCTCGTCTTATGTTCTTAGGTCTTTCATCATTTTCCTGTTTAATGATTCCTGATTAATGTTCATAACTTCATCATCTACAGATATTGCCACTTCATTGCTCCTTCCTGTTACTTGAATATTTATTCAAAAAAAAAAATGGAAAACCAGGAAACTTTTTATCTGTTTTTTTCTGTCTTTTATCTGTTTTTAATCTATGATAGTACTTTTAATCCAATTGCTACTTAGCTTCTTTAAACTCTTCCTGTGTGAGACAATAAATATTATCAAAAGCAGGTAAAATGTCACCAATCTTCTTTCTCCGACTATCTTGCTGACTTATACAGGAACTCTTCAGGATCAAAACCTCATCATATTAAGAGGTAAAGTCAAGCTTATTTGTCTTCCTCCCACCAGAAAGTTTTATATACTCAATTCTTAAATACTGTTTCAAACAATGTGCCTCTTGTTCAAACTTGGCAGTATTCAGTGTTCAAGATCTTTCTCAAAGAATGGACAGATAGATACAAATCACCATCACACACATTCACTCAAACTTCAGAATTTAGAATTGCAAAAGACTTCTAAAGAAGTCCCAAAATTATGGGTATGCTCAGAGATTATATCCTTAAACTGAGGAACTCAGAATACGTATGTTCTAAGTAGCTACTACTCAACAGTGTACTACTCATCAGTGTAACAATTTGTCTGAATGTCTTTGTACCTGATAATATCTTATCTTTTTGGCTTTAAGGAAAGATCCTCTACAAGTAGAAATAATTTATCTTCTCTGTAATGTTCTTGTCCTTTTTAATTGCTACTCTCTGATATTTGTGTGAACTTACCAATTAACTCCCTAGAAGCTTTCTTGTTGACAGTTTAGTGCAAAATGTTTATTTTTCTCTATTTAGCAATTTGCTATTCAAAATCCTCTGACTTTTCATCTCCTGTTCTGTGTGTGACATTATTTGAGCTCTGTATTCTGAAAGACATCTGTTTGACTGCAGTAATCTCCAGAGCTTTCCTGTTAACCATGCTACACTCTCTTCCAAAGTGCAGGTACCCAGTCTTTTGACTGCTTGCCAGCACTATACACTGCTTTCTGTTCATTATCTGCAGAACCACACATCCAGCATGGCCTCATAGGCCCTCAGGATTCCAAAATCATTAGTTCTCATTACACAAAAGCGGGATCAGCCCAGAACAGCCATATGCTGTTGCGGGAACTGGCAGATGTCATAGCCAA
>JAVCKT010019835.1:28228-47146 GCA_032273925.1 Rhynchotus rufescens | reverse complement strand
TGTATTTTGGTTAAGGCAGAAACGCAAATAAAGAGTTTCTGTAGGATGCCCAGTTTGGAGTTCAGCTTGTGTGTTTATGGAGCAAAAGAAAATAGATAGTAATGTTGTCCTGGTATAGATCTGTGTCACATACCGGGGTCTGTTCTTAGGGTATTCTTCTGAGATGTTAATTAATAAATTGCACATTTATTAATCCTGATAGACAAAGAGTTGCCTTTCTTATGCCACTTACCAGCCTGCTGGAGCACAGAGGAGAAAAAAAGAAAACATGTTATTTTGGCTACCTGTTCCATACAGATTTTATCTGTATCTTCTTTATCGGAGCGCTCTGCAGTTGGCATCAATTGGATCAAGAGCGGCAGGCGGGCAGGCCATGAGGAAGGCTCCATATTATTTCTCCAGAGCATTCTCACTGCTTGCGAGTTGTTTCTTGAGGCAGGTAGCTCTATTGAGAAAGAAGTCTGTCGGGAGTGAAAGTTTTATTTCTGAAACATTTTTTTTATACCAATTTAAGTATTAAATAATTTATTGCTGTTATATTAAGCACAAAACGACAGAGGTTATCACAAGATGTTTGGAAAACCTGCAATTTTGAATCAAATTTTGTTTATAATTTTAGGGTTTTGTCTTTAATATTTAAGTAATATGCACAAGAACTGTTTTCTTTAGTAACAGCAATAGTGCATCTTTGAGTGTGCTCTCAGCTATTGAAGTACCTTCCAGGTTACCCATTTGCTTTAATAACTGGTTTCATTCTAATCTGCTGAATATTGATAACATTTAGAATATCATTAATTTTGCTTTTTAGATAGACATCTAAATGCATGTGCTGTTACAGCTAAAAATTAATTTTGTGATGTGGCTTCTGAAGATAAGCATGAGTCAGCAGCTGCTCGCACCCCTTGCCGGGGCGCTCGGCTCCTAAAGTGCTTCAGATTCTTCGATTATAGACTCGGAGCCCTGTTTGGCAGCGTTCTGTTATGTATCATGTTCGCACAGATTTGATTATCTTGTTTGCTTAAGAGGTCAGCAAAACGCACCAAAATATTGCTCTGTATATCATTAAAGGCCATTACTATCCGTCATGCTGTAAAGTGATTGCATTAGGTGGAGAGCTGCGCGCACGATGCAGATGATCCGGCCGCGCTTCCAACCTGAGCCAGCGGGACTTGCTGCTGCCTTCCCGACCAGCCCTCTAAGGTGCTTCTTACCCTGTTCACTTGAGTGACTGACTGACACGTTGGATGCAGGGGCCGTTTTTGGTTTGGTCTGGATTTTTCCCCCTTTGCCCGAGTCTCCATTTCTCCAAGCAGAGGCAGGACAGGCTGGGATCTATTCTTACCAATACGGGACTTGAGCGTGTCACCCTTTGCTGCACAAGCTTTGAGCACTGCTTGGAAAGCCTTAATTTACCGAGTACCTACAGTCCTGTTTTGCCTACATTGATGTTGACTTAATTTTAGCACAGGCTTGGTATTTACAGCTTTCTCTTCCACCTCTCAAATACGTTCTGTGCTGCCGGTTCAAGCCATGTCCCTCCTTTCCCCTAAGCCCTTTCTCCTTTTCCAATGCTCAGTGTTTGAGCTTGAAAATCTTGGGTGAAATCCCCTCAATTCAGCATCTGGGTTAAATTCAGCATCTGGGTGCCACTCTATTTCTGTACTTAAATATCTCTGTAACTTCTCTTGAAGCAATCTGTTATTTCTAAGGGTCCTCTTAAAGTCCCTCTCCCCTCTTAGCAGGGTTTTCTGAGAATCCTCTTATGCAAAGGATACCTCCTGGTGTGGATAGAGCTACTCTTTATTCTGGGCCATCTTAACATTGCATCTATATTTGATCTTCACAAGCAGATAAGCTAATCTGAGCGTGGCAACCACAGGCTCTGCTTCGACTGCCTAGCCCTTAAACCTCCTTTTTCTTTAAATATTGAAAGCCTTTGTGTACTTAGACGCTAATTCCACATGCAAAATACAAGCAAACACATATTACTAGAGTAAACCTCAAGCTAACACAGGGCAGGGGAGCAGAAAAGCTTCTGCAAACTGTTTGTACATCCCGTTTTTGTGCTCGGTGCAGTGGGAAGATCTGCCCCAGAGCGTCTCCGCTCCCGTGATGGATGGCCGGGTGTTGGGGAGCCCCGGGAGCCGAGTGGCTCTTGGCCCACCGTGCCACGGGCTGCTGTCTGCAGCGTGAATAGCAGGCTTGCACGGGCTGCGTGGGGTTAGTTATTAGCAGCGAGGTACGGTTGGCTTTCCTGCTCAATTAAACAGCTGCGATTTTGGAGCTGCAGCAGGGAGGAAAAGTTGTGCGAGCAAAGCACACGCAAAGCCCCACGTGTTGCCAAGATAACATCAGTGAAGGAAATTTCTGCTAGGGCTAGATATGTTCGATTTGGATGCGTGGTGATGTAGGGACAATTAAAAAGAACGTGGTGCTTCGGCTGACGGTTTACGAGACGGTCGCGTTGGAAGGAACAAACGTTTGAAAATACTTCAGCACATCAGTCTAAAAATAATACAGTGCAGTAGTAAAAAGGGATAAAAGGCACCTCAGCATTTTGTGCAGATTAGCTGGGATTGCTCGTCCGGCTGCCGTGAGAAAAAATGTTTAAGAGCAGTGTAATGAGCTTAATAGATGCGTATGGATCTTAAGTATTTCTTGGAGAGATGCGGGGTTAAAAAAAGACTGCAGGGCTTTTTTTTCCTAACAACAAAAAAAAAAACGTTTTAACAACAACAACAAAAAATCTCTATTGTTATATTAAAAATACAAATCCTTTTGGTGGTAGGTGACATGAGTATTGTTTTGTATTGCAGTAATTGAGGTTGTTACTGGAAAGCTTATGGTATGTTTAGGCTTAAGAGTACAAGGCTTTTTATCATGCAGAAATTGAAAAATGGTTGATCTCTTTTTCCTCAAGGTAGTATGAAGGGCATGCTTAAAAATGCATTTTATTTAAAATACTTTACATCTGAACTGCCAAGCCCCCTTTTCTGTTATATTTTATGTTGGTTTAGGTGGATCTGTAGCACAGCCTTGAAAAGTTACCTTTTGTTTAACCTTAAATGTATCCCCTGTTCATGCCTGGCTGTTTAATAAAAGGTCCAATTTTACTTATGTGGTTAAATAGAACATAAATACAGACATTTCACATGATGTACCATGTAAATGTAAGCCTTTGTAGTTACAAGTTTTTGTAGCTGGAGAATTGTTTTAAAAGGCATGTAATTTATTAGCTATCAGTATCTGCTTTATTGCCTTGCCGCGCTGCAGTAATAAATAAAAGAAAGTGAGCTGATTTTACAAATGGCACACAAGGTGCACATTTTGTGAAAAAAAGTCTTTTTTTAAAGAATTGGCATTAAATCCTTTTTTTGTGATGACAAAGAGGCTAAGAGTGCAAACTGTATTTTCTGTTTATCGAAAACAGAGTCTCTTTTTCTCGAGGGCATTTTTTCCTATGATCATCAAGGGATTACAAAAGCAATAAAGGGTGGAATCATTGTTCGACTTGAACAGTATTAAAACTTAGGTTTTAATTTCAGTGAAGTAATAAGATTTGAACCTGTCTCACATTACAGCACTGTAAGGCATTTAGCAATTGTATTTTAAAGGAGGTTTTTAAAATGCAGCTCACTTGTAAGCTAACTGTCTGTCTAGTAATTAATAGTTTCTCTTCAGCAGAGGCTGTTGTGAATCAGCCTAAGAAATCTCGCTTTTGTTAATAACAAATTAAGATAATTGTAAGGTTGTTAATTCCTAATTAGTTTAAACCTACGATCCTTCTTTTTTTTTTTTTTTTTTTTTTTTTTTTTTTCGTTTTTGTCCCTTTCTGGGACTGATTTTCCAATGCAGATAAAAAAGCAGCGATTAGGGGGTTCAGCCTGGTTTTTTCCACCTTAAAACTCCCCAGGTTCCACAGTTGCATGCAAATGTCAGGCAACTTTATTCCCTGGTTAAGAACCCGCTTTAGCCTCCTGCTAAGAGCCTGCAAAGCAGCTAATCTGTAAACGGGCTCGAAATCATTAAAGCTAATGACTTTTTACAGAAGGAGGCGCATGGGGTGACGCCGCTGCGCGCTGGTTCTGGCCGGCGCTCCGGACACGGCCCCGCTCGGCCACACGGGGCAAGATGCAAATGTCTCCTCAGGCCCTTCCTCCCCAGGATTTGTAGCCAGGAATAATCCGGGATGCCCGGGGAGGAGGGCAGGTTTGTTCCGAGGTGCCCGTCGGAGGCAGCCCCCCGCATTTACCACGGGAGCTCTGACCTTCCCCGATGATTTCCAACGGTAACGGCCTCCATTAGCCGTCAGGTTTGTTTCTTTCAGTAGCTGGCCCGGACTGTAAATATTAGAGGAGCTAAAATAAATCAACATATTATCCTAAGGATACAAAACGTAAGAGCTATTTGTGGTTAGGAACCTTTGACAGATAGTTTGGATGAGGCAGATGATTGCCCGCCTCTCGTTTCTGGCTCCCATTGCAGTGCCTGCAGGCAGTTTAGTGTTATAGTTGTATATTGATGTCAGGGTTACTACTGAGTGGCTAGCAATGACAGATGTCTATAATTACAGGCAATGCTCCCAGTATTTCAGAAGAGGCAGCCTATGTTGCACAATTATCTTATTTCGGGCTTGCCAAAGAGGCTTGTTCAAATGGCTGGTATTAGCTGCGCTGGCTCTAACACCTCTCCTTAGGCCGCGGGATAAAGGTGCGAAAAGGCCTCCGATCCACAGCTCGAGCGCACGGCCGGGCCTAAAATATGGGATGCTGCCAAACGGCTTCGGGCGGGAGGCCAGACACCTGCAGCTGCGCTGAGGTCGCTAGCAAATGCAATACAATAGTTTTAGGAATCGAAATTTGGGAAAAATAATAAATAGCTCTGTTTTTTATTGTGTGCTTTAAGGGCTAAACTTAAGCTGATGTTAAAGGATTCATAATGTTAAAGCTCATTGTGTATAAGCACGCCAAGCGGGCTGGTTATTTAGATACAGTTAAGCCAGTGAGTGGAATTAAGCTGGACACAGTAGTTGCCCTGGCAGGTAAGGCCATTGCTGGCTGCTGCTCCCATGCTTAGTGCTTTCTCTTCCAGACTCTTCTCACGGGCACAAACCTCCTCTTGTATGATAATCTGCAAAGCACTGGCTCGTTTCAGGCATGAGAGGATTTTGCAGCAACATTGTAGTTTCTTGTTAAATACCGACTGCGTGTATGGCTTGAATCTCTGCAGTGAGCTGCACTGCTCTGGTGGTCTGAAGGAAATAGAGAGCAGAACCAGCCTTTGAAACCCGCCAAATCTTCCAGGTTTTGTTCTAAAAGTAATAGCTATTAACAACATTTCTGAATTTGCATGGTAATATACTTTAACACCTGGAAGAAAGGAACAGTGAGGGTAGAATTAAAGATCTCTAAGTGCTTTGCAAAAATAAGAGTCTTAGCAAGACATTTAGAGCTAAGAACGTATTTAACAGTTGGCTGAAGACCAAGCAGATAAACTAACGTTTGTCAGAGTGTTTCTTGGGCTGCACAAGTGGTAAGAGCAGCTAGTGCATAGCAAGGCTCCCATCGGAAGGTCACCAGAATTGTAAATCGTTCTCTGGAAGGTTATCAGAAACCAGGAGAATGGAAAAAGCAAGCGGCAGAGAAAGTCATTGGAATAACGCACTGAAATTTCCATTTCAGAAGAGGGTTGTTGCGCGTGCTGGACGAGAGGCAGGGAGTTAAATCACCCCGCGACCCAGCAAAATCCCGTCCTTCTTCGAGCTCCTGGGTAGGGACCAGGCGAGAGAGGCCTGGCAAGGAGCCTGCGAGGGCCCAGCCCGTTACTCTTCCCGGCTGAACTTGCCCTCACAGAGTATTTCACCAGACAAGCAAGGAAATCTGCTCTGTAAGCGGCGCTTTCCCCTGCAACGCTGCGCGTCGTTGCAGCAGCACTACCCCAGCCGTTAGCTTTCTGTAATTGTGAACGCTGCTTTATAGGTTGCTTTCCACCGAGGCCGATTTCTGGCAGTATTTTGATTAAACTACATTTGTTGGTGAAGCAGGATGGCATATCATTTATACACATGGCGTACTCATGGCTTACTAACTCACGTAGCAAAGAGGGGGAGCCCAACCTGCTTTGCCTGCACTGACCTGCAGTGATGCCTGCAGTGACTGCACTGAGCCCCGACCTCGTCTTTGTGGCAAGGATCCTGCCTGAAGGTATTTGAGACACTTCTTATGGCCTATTTCATATATACATCTTTTTAATTCTTTTAATTTTAGGCTTTGGACTTAGACTGTAAGGACTTTTAAGATCTTTCCTTTTTTAAACATCTGGTGAGGAACGGAGATTTTATGAATGACTCTGTTATGAGCAGGAGAGATAAAAATAAGGCTTTTTCAACCCTTACTTTGGTCTTGAAATAGCAGGGAGTTCATATGGGGCCTTAATCAACTAATTAGAGGAATTGGTTCAGATTTTCACAAGTAGTAAATGGGCCTTGGAAGCTGTAGTCCTCTGCATGTAGCCCAGCTTTACATGCTGAAATTCCTGATTTGGGAATACCTGAACTTTGAATACCTCATTGGGGTTTCAAAATCAGCAGAAATGACTCAATACCTCCCAGCACTTCATCCGCCAGAGGAAACCCTTGATTGATACGGAGTTTTAGTGGACAACAGAGAGAGGTGCAGAACGTCCTGCCGTTGCCGTAGCCCTTCCCAAAGCCACCGCGCGAGTCCCCAACCTCCCGGGCCCTTCCGCAGCAGCCAGCCCCGCTCCGCCTCTGGCAGGGTGGGATAAATATGGTTTAAGGCTGCTTTTGCCCTCCGTATTCATGACAAAATACTTTAATGTTGCGTTCTCCGCAGCAAGGCCTGGAGAGCTGCAAGGAAGTTATAATGTCTAAGCGCTTACGCAGTGCCTGCGGGTAATAACTTCCCTGTAATTTTCTGAAGATTCATTATCCCAACTCTTAATTCATTATAATAGCCTTTATGAAATATATAGAAATCAACATGTTCTTGTGTTTTCTTATTTGCACAGTGTGAGAGATTCATTGTTCTGTTTTAATTTGTTTCATGGGGTGCATTTGAGTGCATTCCATACAGTGCTGTTATTGAATTTCTGTGACTGTCATTATATAGCCATACAACCTTTAGGAACTCATATTCTGAGCTTCCCAGTTCTGTAATCTGCTTCACGTTTAAGAATTGACATAATTAGCTGCTTCAGAGTTACAAAGATAGTACCAGAAAAAGAAAAGCTCGCAGAGCAGAGGGAAGTCCAACGTATCTCGGGCCAAGGAGCACAGGAAGTCAAGGAAATAAAGTTTTAAGGTGATTATTGTGTTATTTCTCCGCTTCTTTTAAACCGGTTTTACATGTGAGTGATTTGCTTCATAAACCGTTGCTGCCACGCTTTGGTTTTTCCTCCCGCGTTGCAGCAGGTGGTCGGCCCGTTGAGCAGCGGGTGATTCGAAGGGCTGATAAATCTGCACGGTCATAGGTGGTCACAGCCGAGCCTGAACCTGCTGCCTGCCTTAAACGCCATCAATCTGTCCACGTAGCTTCGATGGTGCAAAACGAGGCAGGGAAAAACATTCCTCCTTTTCCGTTGCCCTTGTGCTTGCTTTAGTACCTTTGAAGCAGTTATTTTTACCATTTCAGGTGCTTTGCTGGTCTCTTCTTTCCCTTCGCTGCCGTGTCCCCCTTGAATGCTGCGCAGTCCCTTGCTTGTAGGCTGAAATAACAGTGCTAAAGCTGGGTGTAAGCACCTTGAGTGTGTATTTGGGCTACTGAGGATCACCTAGGGTTGTTGCCTGCTGTTTGTGCTGCCACAGATTGTCACTGTCACCACTCATCCCTCCCGAAGGAGCCAGTGAGGACGGCGATGCCGTATTTTAGTGACATGAAGCCACTGTTCTGTGGTGATGTCACCTGGCGCTCCAGGTTGGCACGGGCCTCACACTGCAAGCTGTAAATCCTCCCGGCCTAGGGATTTGGGAGCAAGTGCATAAAGGTTTTACCAAAGTCTTAACCTCCCTGTTTCCCACTGCAAATTAATTATTGTCCCCCTGCTCCGGAGGGAGCCGAACCCATCGGCGGTGCCAGCTGCGAGTGGCAGGGAAGGGCTGGTGCGAGGGGCCCCGTGTGGCACCCAGGGGCTCCTGGCACCCTGCTCTGCAGCAGCACCCCAGGAGGGCAACCCAGCGCCGGGGGCATCTCCCCAGCCCTTTATACCCCTTTCAATATTTCTCCACACCTTTCGAGTGCAGAGCACACGTGCTTTTCTTGAAGTGGTTTTCATTATTATACATCCAAAATGCCTTATCATTAAATTTTTATAGCATTTAAAAGGGCTTTTCGTCGCTGGGGTGGGAGGCAGTTGCTTTTTTATATACCCTGCGTTTTGGTTTGCAGAACGATCACGAAGGTGGCGTTTGCAACAGCCCGTTGATTCCTGCTGCCGCCGCCGCCGCTTTACAAAGCGGGCAGCAGTTTTTAATCCAGGCGCTGGATTCATGCTGACTTAAAATGCCCCTGTCACACGCGGGAACAAATCAGATTGTTGCTGTTAATGAGCTTTTCAATTTACTATTCAGTGGATCAGATAAGTGGATTTAAGAGGTAATGATCCTGCTTAGCACTCAAGCGGGGCTGTCAGATCCAGTAGTTGTGCGGAGTCCCTAGGGACAAAAGCGTTGACACAGTTCTTGATGGGATAATGGGAATCAAAGCTAATGGATGATAAAAGGAGCAGGAAGAGTTACAAGGATAATTGTGGATTAAAGCCCTGCTCTTTGTCAACACTGGCTGCTGCTTTCGTATTTTATTCCTTAAACTCTGATGTGGCGAGAGCCGAGTTTGACAACAGAGCCCAGCGCTACCCAACACTCACCCCGGCCTCCCCCTTTTCAGCTGTTACCGAGAGGAAATAGCTCAAAGTCAACGGGAATTTTTATGCAGCTCCCTGCATCTGTTTCAAATCCAGAGATTACCAATTTGCTGAGTTTCCTTAGAAGTAAAGCAGCAGAGGGGATGTTTTTAGTAATTTAACGTTATGGGAAGTATGCCTAATTACTATAAAAGATGATCTGGTATTTGCAATATGAATATAATATTTTGCAAAGTTCGAATGGTTGTACTATATAAATCAAAGATTTTCATATTTTGATTGCACTACACTAGGAATTTTATCACGTTACACTCACATAATCATAAAAGGTGATGTTTTAGCTTAAATGTTAAGTAAGCTATCCTTAATTGCAGCACAAATTGTGGTTTTAGTATTTATTTTCTAATACATTAATTAAACTCTAATTTAAAGCTAGAGATTTTCAGGTAAAAATTCGATTTTTATTGACTCTGCTACAGATAGAGTATTGCTGGTTTGAGTTTTAAGCAAAGCAATGGGATTGCAGCACCAGACGCAAGGAAGTTTGGAGAGCCCGTGTTAGATCCGACCGGATCGCGCTGAGTTCTGTGACGTCCATGGAAATTAGCGTGGAATATGTAATGTTTGTGAGCAAAATTGACAGCTAGATGGCACCAGGCTTTCACCACCGGGCAGCCTCCGTTCCCTGCCTCTGATTTGCCAGACCTCGTGATCCTTGCTTGGCTCACGTAATGTGGAAGAATTATATATAATCCGTAATAGTTGCCTTGGTGTCACTGGAGGTTGAAATGCCCAAAATGAAAAGCCTTGGCTGCTGGGTCTGTGTTTAGCCCCGTCTGAAGCGAAATTGCAGCGTTACTTTGGGGCAGGATAAAGCTCGCTGAGAGAGCATTGCAAAGCAGTTTTGCAGAGCATCTCTCTTTGGTTCCTGGAACAAGTCAGCTTTACCCAATTATTTGTGTTTATGCAAACTAAAAGTTTGGCTACTAAAGCTGTCAAAAATTATGAAGACTACATAGTAAGTTTTAATGAAATTTGATGTGTTTTGGTTATTTGTCACTGCTTTGTAACAGCATTTTAACCTGGTAGGTACAGTACGGAGAAAACTTGGCTGGTCAAATATGATTTTGACCTGAAGTAAAGCAAAAAGGTTGTAACAGCAAATGCCTTGGGTGCCAAAGGGAGGCGAAACAGAAAACTGAAAGCATGAAGACTTCATAATTTGCCAGGTTTTATGATTGGCAGTGCAGCAATCGGCAACTTAAAGGAGAGCGTGGAAACATGTCCCGCTGAGGACAGAGAGCAAAAGAAGGATGTTTTCTTCATCCCTTGCAACTTGTTATTAAACTCACTTTTTTAATAGAGACTCTCACTTTTTTAATAGAGACTCTTTCGCTCTCTGAACCACAAAGTAAGTTTGATATGGACTCGTTACAGCTTCTTTATGGGGAGAAATGTATGCAAGGCAGAGTAACAATCAGTCAGCCTCAAAAGCACCAAGCACTTCGTAGATGGTGCAAGTCATCTCTCCCAGCTGCTGCAGCCACGCTGGCTGGGCAAACATTTGTGCCTTGAGTCTTCTGCAAAAGCAGAATAGGGAAGGTTTTAGAATAAGTGAAAATGTTGGTATTTGTAAATGCCTATAATATGTTACTGTTAAAATGTTTATTTCCAGGTGTATGCCCGAATGTCAGAAGTCTTAGGAATAACAGATGACAACCATGTTCTAGAAACATTTATGACAAAAATGTGAGTTTGTGCTTGGGTTCTCTTCCGTATGTATTTCATTTTTATCTTTAATGTTTACACAAAATCCGAGTTTTGTTTTATGTCATTAAGTTTGTCCTTAGCTAGAAAAAAAAAATGTTTTCTATAAATTTCAGATATTTAAAGCCAGAACTAACCATTTCCTTGTGCTATTTGGAGAAGTCCCTGCAGGCTCCTAAGCGAGTGTGAGAGCAGGGCTGTGATTCCACAGGCTGCTTCCAGTGGCGCTCCTGGCACAGGCTGTTCCCACCCTTCCCCAGCTTCTTATTCCCATTTTTCCAATGCTAATGGAATTGGTGATGAAGCTCCTTGGTATCTCTTGATGGAGAACTGACCCAAGATGAGCTAAGTAGGCTTGGCTTTGTAGGTGTTTGGTTGGTTGGGTTTTTTTGAGAGAGTTAATTTTACCTCCGCTCCACTCTTCTCCCTGTTTCACACCATGTTTCCCTCAAACATATCCTAATACAACCATAAGGGTAGCAGAAGTATGAAAAGGAATAAGCTGAAGGCAATGGGAACTGTGTAAGCCAACTAAGCTTCCAAGAGAAATGTCCTTGGAGCTGCAAGTTGAATCACATAGAGCAGGAATGGAGAGTACCTTGTGTCCTAGGCTGCTAGACCATACAGCCTTCCAGAAGAGTGAGGAAAATAGCAATCTGAACTAGCATGACCTGCCTGCCCCTTGATAACAGCTCTTTCCCATTATGTGTCAAACATAATTTCCCAAATTATAGTTTCCCAAACACATGTCAAAGCAGGACAGTGGCAAAGAGCCTTTTGACTGTGAGCCTTTAATTTTCCAGGAGCTCTGGGAGAATTTGCTTTCTCAGAAATGCAGATTCACAAAGAGGAGTTGGGAAAAAAAATAAGACGTGTTTGCAGATCTACCAGCTGCGGGATTTGGTAGAGTTACTACTGAGTAGAAAGGGTTTCCCTTGAATGAGTTTTACATCAGAAGCAGGACAGGATGGTGCTTGTAAAACATTACAAATACCCACTGAAAAAATGTGAGTCTTCAGGAGACCCTTGGTTCTGCACATACCTGGAGAAAGAGGAGCCCAGGCAGGGACATTATCTCTTCAATCTGCATCCTGGCATTAACCTCCCTTCCTTTAAACCTGGCTTACAAGACCTTGAAATACCTTCCGTGGGGCTTGTCCTACCAGGGAAACATCTCTGCTGGTATTGCCAGGTTAACCGTGACCTGCTCGCGCAATATTAAACAGAACTTGTCTCGTGCTGCCATGACTACCAACCTGGAGAAGGCAGAACAAACAAGACAAGGTCATTCTCTAATATGACTGAACTTTTCAGGAGAAAACAAGGCATAAATGCTTTGCTTCCTGCCAGCCAGAAGCTGAGTGTTGTATCTTGCCCTAGGAAAAACAATCATCCCCATCAGACTGTGGTATTTTTTTGGAGCATGCTCTGAAGGCAGGGAAATGGAGGGAGATGAATGGGAAAATATTGATGGATACTTGCTGTGCAGTTAGTGCAAGCAGTTTGTGTCTTGGAGTTAGACAGCTAGGCTTGGTTTTGTGGTTCCAAGGGTGGATGACACCTAAACAAGCAAGTTAAAAAAGAGGGAAATAAGGATGTTACACAGATCAGATGCATCGATTTATTTCCTTTTTTTTTTCCTACCTGTTGCTGCCTTTGAGAGGCAATTCCTGTTCCTTTGCTGGCTGAGTTAATGGCAGTGTATCATGTAACAAGTTGCATCATGAGCCACTGCATGTGGTTAGTGGAGAGAGGGGCTGCATTTGCACAACTGCTCTAACTTAAGAACAAAACATAGTTAACATTTTCATGTTACATGGAAGATTTTTAAAGATGATAAAGCAGAAAAGAGTGGTGCTGATTTTTAGATTCCAGATGCCAATTTCTCTTTCCCCGTGGTTTAATATATTTTTAGAAAAACATGCAGCATCTTTGCTTATGAATTGCTCATTGATTAGCTGGAAGATAATGTTTGTTACTGGATATTACAGCTTGAATTGGCAGGCGATATCTTTAAGCGTTGGCTGTGAAGCTGTTGTCTAAACACTCATGTTTGTCTCAGTTTAAAGAAAGAAATTAACTGGTTTCTCAGTGACCATGATAACATGCCAGCTGGAAGGTCTGCCTGTGAAACCATGACATACTGGTACGTAATCCCAACTAGGGCTGGTGGGTCAGTTCAGTCTGGAGTATTTTTGGTTACTTTCTGACTGAGACTCTCATGACACATCCATGGGGAGACACAGGTAACGGGCAGAATAAATGACTGCTGGGAGACCAAGTCACCTTTTTCTTCTGTGAATGCAGTGAGTATTTTTAACCACACTGTTAGTTTAGGAAGCCACTGGTCTGCTGTTTTAGCTCACCCTTTAGCTCCACTTTTTCTGTCTAAGTAGCCCAAGCTAGTTATGCATTATTACTTTAAATGAAGCTGAAAAAAAGTGCTAGGCAATTTTCAGCTTGCTGAAACGGTGGCATGTTCATCTAGCTATGGTGCAAAAATATTTGAGATAGTTTCTTTCCTAAAATATTTTTGAAATTTCCTGGCTAATGTCAACTAGTTGTTCATAGCAAAAAGTGCTGGAAAAGGTCCTTTTAGTGTCATCTAATGTTGAATAATCAAAAGATAATACTGAGTAATTTGCTTTTATTTTGCTGTTAACAAAGATAATAAAGGATGCTTGGAGAAAACACTTCATACTCGGCCAGTGAAGTAAACCCAGCAGTGGAGTTTGTAGGGGTCAAACAAGTTGCAGTCCCGCAGCACGTGCTAGCGAGCTTTCTGTTCCACTCTTTGAGCTCTGAACCCTTTTTTCCTGACACCTTCCTGGCTGACACGTGAAGTTTCCGATTTCCTGCAGTCCGATGTGAGTTCAGTTGTGTTTGGGCAGGTGAAAGCCGTCTTGTCTGGGGGTCTGAACACACGGATTGAACGCCCTGCTGGGCTGTCTCTCCCCAGATCTGTGTTCCCGGGAGCTCATTCGTATGGATCTTTAATCTGTTCTTTTGATTTCATTAGCAGCAGCTTTGCAGCAGAGGATTGGCCATTAGTAAAAAGGAGATTTTTCATTAATAGAGAACAGCTGGAAATAATTGTCATGTCTGCCCTTAGCTGTGGTAGCCACTGATCAGCTTATGGATTAAAGGGGGTGTTAAATAGATATTCTTCAATGTACAGAATTAGTCTGCTGAGAGTTACCAGCGTAATAAGTGTCCTTTAGACCTTCTGACTATGGTTTAAGTAGCACTGTCGCATCAGATCGTAAACCTTCTGTCAGTTTTCCATTGGAAGTTAATGAAATGTACCCTTTACTGAACTCCTGTTAAATCATGGAGTTTTATGCGCTCACAGTCATCCATCAATGGCTGTATTTTCAGAACAGCCTCATCAGGGATTTTATAGACCAACCCTTGCAATCTCCACCAGCTTGGCTTGCTTTGACCACCCATGGAAAGGTGAATGTGTGGCAGGAGGATTGTTGGCTGAAAGAAAACCATCTGGATTCTCAATCTGACAGGATGCAGAACATCTCCTATCCTCTGTGTTCAGCAACACACGATTTTGGAGCAGCGATAGAGCAGGTTCAAGGGGGAAGAAGCTGAGAAAAGTTACATAAGGATGAAGCTGGGCAAGAGTGGGCAATAGGGTTTTGAAAGAACTATGAGAGCTACAGATGGATGATGAGATTGTGGAGAAGGCCACAAGATTGTGGAGAAGGCCACAAGATTGTGGAGAAGGCCACAAGATTGTGGAGAAGGCCTGTGATGTAGGACATGTCTCCATGTCTCCTTAAACATTCTCCTGATTAGGCTGTTGCACTGGAGTGCTGGTTTTCTTCTATCTGTACAGAATTCTCTGTGCTTGTTACCCCTGCTTTATTTACACAATATTTACTTAAACTCTTCGTGCTATTAGTCTTGACTTTAAAAAGAAAAGAGAGAGAAAAAAAAAGTGAATAGTGGATTTATATTTATTTTAATACCTTAATTATTTCACTCTAGTAGATGCACACAAGCATAGAGATGCATTTCATGTCACTGTTTACATTCTAGATATGTATGAAAAATCCATCTTTGTGCATGTTTTTTTCTCAGCACTCGCACCGGAATGACTCCATGAATCAGAGCAAACTAAAACTTGGCACTTTTATTCATGAAGGTGCACATGTTTTTTAACTAGTCATCTTTGTCCTGCTCTGAAAAGTATACATCCAGTCCCTGTATAGATTCAGAGAGCTTTCATTGTAAATGATGATAATCTACAAGAAATAATTAAAACATGACTGTACAGAGTCCTCTTGCCAACAAATTGC
Source organism: Rhynchotus rufescens (assembly GCA_032273925.1). Taxonomy (NCBI): domain Eukaryota; kingdom Metazoa; phylum Chordata; class Aves; order Tinamiformes; family Tinamidae; genus Rhynchotus; species Rhynchotus rufescens. The sequence continues at coordinate 32,186 of JAVCKT010019835.1, read as the reverse complement.
TATCTTTGTTATTGCTGAAGCCTAAGTACCACATAAGAGATTTTCAAAGTGTTTTTAAGGGATTTAGCTGCCCATTTTTCTTGCATTTTAATGGGAATTGAGTAACAGATACCTGAGGCAACTTGGAAAGTTTGGTTTAAAATGTGTGATTTTATATATATATACATATATATTTTTTACTGCAAGTATGTCTGTAATACCCTCAACTTCAGATAAAGATTATTCCTGAAATTATATGGTTCAGGCTTTTCAGTTGTTTTAATTCATGTCACTTGAAGCAGAGCTTCCCAAATAAGTGCATATTACTCTGTCGTGTTTTCTCCTAAGTGACAGAACACACATAAAAAAAAAAAACATAAACTTTTAAGTTGTGCCATTTTGTAAAGGTTTTCACTGTCCCCAGTTTAAATGTGTAACATAAAATGCCCAGGCTTGCTGTTTCACAGCAACAGGATGTCACCTCTTCGGGCTGGCTGGAGCAATATGTTTTGCAGCAGGTTCTTTCTCTTCTCACCAACCTACCATGTAGCAGAGGTAGGGTAATCCACGTGTGTGCACTGGATGAGGAATTCCTCAGATTTATTGGGATAACTTACCCAGCCATTGCTGTTCAGAGACAGTGTTCAAGGCCTGCTCCAAGGGGATGCTGATTTTTGGGGGCATTTATCAGTGAATGGCCTCTTAGCAGTAGGGGAGCACGTTGGTCTGCAACGCTAAATGAAGAAGACACCCACCATTAACACGACCAAATGGGCTTCCTCTCTCCCTGCTGTGTTCCAAACCCAGGAATCCTCTGCCATTTTTTAATTCCACTTTTCTATATTTTTAAAATGTGCTCACTGCTCATGTATGTGTTTGAGAATTTAGCAGGGCCATTGCTTTTGATGCAGCACTTATTTTCTATGACCCATTTGAAACTTTATGGTTAAGTGCATTGACTCTGGTTCATTTGGCTCAATTTTTTTTTTAAAATCAATAAGCTACTGGTTAGAGAGGACACCTGGATGAAGGGCTGCTGTCAGTTTTCCTCTTCTCCCCTTGAGCATCACTTCCTCCCATAGTCAAAAAGTGCTCTCTATATCCTTAGTTTCCTTTCGTGATCTTGACGTGTTTTCTTAGCTGCTTACATATTTTGTACTTCATTGCTTAAAATATTCCATTACATATCAGTCTTGTATACCGTATGATACAATAAGGCAAAAACAAAAATGGAAATTGCTAAGATTGTAATTGAAATTTTTTAGCTTCTCTTTACTCACGAGTGATTCTTAGCCTTTTATATTATTGCATCTTTCACCATCCAAAAACATCTATAACTGAAAGAAAAGAGATATTAAGGGCTGTGAAATGTTGTGGTTGTTCAGATAGTTTTTGCTGTTTCATGCTGACACTGTGACTTCTGGTTTCTATTTAGGTGTCTAATATTTAGCTGCTGAAGAACAAGGATTTTGCTCTTTTGCAAAACAGCCTTTTTATGATTTTGATATTGATGTCAAATCTGGATAGTCCAAATTCATTTTTATTGCCTTGTGTGGTGTATACTTGTTAAGGATTTAGTGCAACTATAAACATCTTCAGAACTCCCCGTAGTAGGGATGAAGTGTGAATTATGGACTTGCTGGAATGGGCTATTTCTTTAAGGCAATCTGAACCTTTGTGGCGCTTCATAGAGATTTTATAAAGTAAATCAATGTTTGCTTGGAGATCTAAATTGAGGCATACTGCTTGGGTAATTGCATTGTTATTTGCCGTTTCCTGTGCAAATAATACTAAGCACTTAGATGCAATAAACTGCATTCTTGGGCTGATAACTTCCTAAAAAGGGATTTAGTTTATCTGGCATAGCACATTCCTTAGCCCGTGAATATGTAAAAGCCAGCAATAATCAGCACTGCTTTTAAGGCATTTAATATTCTTAGTTCTTTATTCCTAAAATCGAAGCTCTGCTAGCCTGGTGGTGCAAGTAGCTGGTGCTCATTTGATGTCTTCCATACGGACCTTTCATTAGCAGCTCTGGCAGCGTAAAGTCTCTATCCATGTGGCTTCCTATAGACGAGGAGACTGAGACATACAACTGTGAGGATGCTTATTCATCACCCAACAGCTTGAGCTGTCCCCTAGCAGTTTGTTGGGTTCTTTTTCATTGATTTTTATTTAATTATTTTATTTTTGGAAACACGAGTGCTTCAAAAGGCCGTGCCGGCCTGGTTTTGCTTCTCCTAATGCCTGCAGTACCAGGAGATGTTCTGTGAAGCCCTTTCACACAACGTTACCTCCCAATCTGGAGTAAGAGGGGCTTTAAGCTTTTTGCACAGCTTAGAAGAGCATTCGGAGACTTGGGCTTTGCTCAGAGCATTGTGGAGCTTCCAGCTTGGGAGGAGGACATCCACAATCCATGAGGATGTAGGGACGTAGCCCCGTCGTGGAGGAGCAGATCTAGGAAGGCTCAGGTGGGAAGGAGGTTGCAACTAGGATGTGTCTTTGCAGAAAGATTTGTTAATATTTGAGGAAGCCCAAGGAAGAATCCAGCCTTATTTAACAGGACCAAAAAAAAAATGAGAAAGCTGAAGTACTTAATGTCTTCTTTGCTTCCTTCCTCGCTAAAGGAAAAAGATTGATTTTGGCAAAGATCAGAGCAAAGATAGAGAAGCATGAATCACATATGGGGAGGCCTAATGAAATTCATCCCTAAATACTAAAGGAACTAGTGAAAGTATTTTTTGAATCATTTCTAATTATTTTTGAGCACTTAGAGGTGATGGTGGATGTCCCAGAAGAGCAGGGCAAGCCTAGCAACTTGTCTTCCAAAAAGGGAAATCGGAGAAGGGCAAGCCGGCCAATCAGTCCAGCTTGGGTTCTCCAAGGAATACCAGGAAAAACTGCTGGTAGTCAGCTTTCCAGGAACCCAGCGTGCAATTAGGTGTTAAATGCATTTGGGCTGCTTCTGGGCTTTGGTTTCTTCTTTGGACTCCTTGCCTGGAGTTTAGAGGAAGCAGCCGATATCAGAGCTTTGGACCTCAGTTGACACAGACCTGCAGGACATTCTTGTAGGAAAACTAGGACATGACAGAGTGCATAAACTCTGGATCTTGACTTATTATGTTAACAACCACTCACCCGGGGAAAAAAAAAGTTTACCACCTTCTGTTCACCTCTTTCATCTGGAGGCTGCTGCCACCTCTTCTCTTAGTAAATCTGGTAGGTGACACCAGCCACCCCCTGTGTGTGGTCTAAGCTGCATGATTTCACCACGAGGTTGCCTCCAGTGTTTTGTTTTCAAAGCTGGGAAGATGTTTTGCATGATGTTCCCCAAGGACTGGGACTTTACTTAGTGTCTTAGTTTCTGACTTGCTCAATTAATTGGAGAATAGGCTTCCAGAATGGAGAGGAGCTGCAGTTAGGGAAATGCAGCAGCTCCTATATTCGTTGGCTTTAGTTGAGCGTGGATGTAATCCCGTGTAAGGGATGAGATAAAAAGAGGGATCAGTGTGAGAACTATAAGGCACAATTTCACTGGGAGTAATCAGTATCTTAGTGAATAAAGCCATTAGTTTTTCTGTGCCCCGTTTCTCCCATACTTAAGGGAAATAATAGCAATTGTTTTTCCTCTCATGGAAAATGGAGCACATAAGTAGTACAGAAGCCAAGTGGTCAGGTATTGTGGAAAGTATGGAAGACGTCTATATGGTTAAGCTTCAGTTTATTTATTTTATGGGATATGATATGATATTTATGGGATATGAAAGAGTAGTGATAGGGATTTTTGTTACTGATTGTATTTGTAACAGGATTATAAAATGTTTCAATTCCTTGTTGAGGCCCAGATTATCTGGCATATTTTTAGAGTATATCTTGTTAAAGAAAATTCCCTAAAATGCATCGCAGATATATTTTCATAACATAATGCTTTACAACTGAAAAAAGGTGCTAAAAAATCTTTTCTGTTTTTTTCTTTTTT
>JAVCKT010019833.1:14005-32639 GCA_032273925.1 Rhynchotus rufescens | reverse complement strand
AAAAAAAAAAAAAAAAAAAAAAAAAAAAAAAAAAAAAAAAAAAAAAAAAAAAAAAAAAAAAAAACAAAAAAAAAAAAAAAAAAAGGAGGGATTCAACGATTATGTGGTTTGCCAAGAACCTTGCATTAAATCGGTAGTATAAACATGAAATACGCAGTGCTTTAAAAAGATAGCTGCCGTATTTTATTGATAAAGGGGATAAAAGGAGGCTGCAGCCTGTGCTCCCTTTAGGCAGGGCCTTTGACAAGCTCGCTGACGAGGAGCGTGGCCGTGTCCACGCTCGGCAGCACTGGGAGCCAGCGGCCGCTCCCGCCACCAGCAGCCAAACAAACCGGAATGTTAATTTCCAATATCAAATTTGAGCCCAGCGCCAGTAAAATGCATTATGTCAGAATATGCTCCGTCTATAAAAGCCGGTTGCAGCAACACGTTGCAGCTGGCGCTGTGTATTTATAGCTTAAAAACAAAAAAACAAAAGCCCCTGGAAAGAGCAGAAAGCGTTTTAAACAGCAAATTTGTCAATGTTTTTTTCCCCTCGCCGCCGCGCCGAGCTCCGGGTCAGCCCTGCTTTAGATTAGCCGTATCCCGCGCGATCCCACAGTAGTGCCGTGAACCTGCAGCGCACGGATCCCAGGCAAAGGGAGAAGGAAAGAGCAGGAATGCGGGGAATGTTTTCCCTGGGAGCGCCCTCGGAGCGCGTTCGGCGGCACCGGGGCCGCGGTGACAGCGCTAACACTTCCCAGAGCCGAGGACCCCGGCGCGGGAATGGCATTGCCCACCCTGAAAGGGAGAAGGTAAAGTTTATTTTTTGTATTTTTTTTCTCCCCTTTCTCACTCTCCCATAGACAGAGTGCACCGGGACCACCAAGAGTGGCCCGTTTTTTTTTTTCCACGATGATGTACAATCCGCATTTGTTAATTAAAAAAAAAAAAATCTGCCTGAGGTCATCCACCTAGATTTTCTTTTTTTTTTTTTTAAACAGGAAACGGGTTTCAGATGTTTATATGTTAAAAAGTAAGGCTGCTAATCTGCCTCCCCATTTAACAGGCATTGACAACTGTCAAATCTTTTCGCTTTACATTACGAGCTTTCAAGCTGAGTTATGTACTTGTTTGATATATATATATATATGCATACATATGCATGCATTTTTATATAAATCAGTAAAATAGCTGCTCTCAGGCATTCGCTTTCTGCCTGCATCCACTTTTTGCATTAGGGTATGGTGTGAAGAACAAGGTTTTTGTGCTTGCAGAGCCAGAGTCCGGTCCCAGCGCACGCGCAGGCAGCATTTCTGCCATAAAGACGCAGCCCGTGAGTGGAAAACTGCCCATTTTGCCCTCCAAATCACCCTGGTATCGTTGCTAAGTCAATAAACCCCAAATAATCTGCATTTCTACATTTCCCTTCTGCTCTCTAGCTTGCAATTCCTATTAGCACTGCACTCTTAGCCGTAATGTAGAGATAAAATCCCAATAAATAACTACTTTCATTTTTTTTTTCTTGCAGACCATGCAGGAAAAAGACAGATAATATTCCACTAATATTCTCCGTAGTAGAAAAAGCTCAAAGGTGCCTGTGGAGGGTGGCTGAGATACAGAGCTGTGCTCCGTTTTCCCCCTCGGGTTCTCCGTTGGATTCAATACAGCAGTAACTGCAACATGTTTTGTCCTTACGGCTTGAGACACCGATTGCATTTTTGCAACCAGATGCATGACAGGTTTGTGCACCCCAGACCCCGCAGCCCAGCTAGAAATACCCTAAATGCATGAGAATAAAACTAAATTATCGAAGCACTTCCTAAATAAAAAATGGTGTGAATTCACAGGTAAAATCTCTGGGTCATCTTGCTTTGCAGGTAAAGCTCCCGTGGACTCTTGAGTGGATTTATCTGCAAAAATACTGAAAGATAATTAAAAAAACTATAAAATTTTAGTCTTTTCAGGAATATTATTTTGTTCTTCCGCTGCACTGTGGAAGGGAAAAATTAATAGTGTTTTACTATGATGTAGGTAGAAGGCAGGGACTGAAAAAAGCATGCAGAATATTTGCTGACAATACCGAAAGAGAAGTGATCTGAGTGCTGAAGGACAAAACAGGAATATTTTAGCGAATGCAAACCAAAACCCAGAAAATATTTTTGCTTCTGAATAGAGAAAACAACTTTCCCACTTACTTTATTCCATCTAATTAAGGAAAGTTTTTCTTTCTGAGCCTTCTAGCAACGAAACCTGTCTTCTAACTTGAAATTAAGTCAGTGACAATCCACTATTGAAAAATGATGCTGAACAAACACAAAATATCAGAGCGAGCAGCGTTATTTGCACTTTTCCCACAGCCGCAGGCTGCACTAAACCCACAGTTTTTGTGGCTTTCACACAAAACTTTGCACCACCGCGGCCAGGCACCTCTACAAACTGCTTTCAAGCAGGACAGAGAGCATAAATTTTCTCCAGGACAGTAACTCGTTTGCTTCCAAAACCACAAAACCATTAAGGGCAGAAATGCGGGAGATGCTCAGCATCATTTTGGGGTGCAAATGGGCTTTTTGCAGGAGTTTTCACAGGAGCTTGATACCCTATTCCCTGCCATGTGCACGGCAAGGAGCTTCTCCTAATCTCAACTATGTACTGGGTTATTTTACTAATTCCATCGATTAATTATCTGATTTTCTCTTTCTTTCTTTCTTTTTTTTTAAAAACCTCAAAATCTCTATTTCGACAGCATGTTAAAGAAAAGAAAAAAAGTTCTTTTTGGCACATGCACCCTAACAAATGTGGAAGCTTGCTGATGACCACAAATATATTGTAAAAATGTGTAAACCGAAGGCAGTGATATTTTCCAAAAGAGCACCTGGAAGGTGTAAATCAAAAATATTGTAAACACGTCACAGGGGAACATACGACAGGCACAGTGCTGTGCTGTGCACCCAGCGCCGTGCGCCTGGGAAGCCCGAATCGATAAATCAGGGGATGAACCTTACACTAATAAACAGCTCTTTTATGAAAAGGAGATATTCTCTAGCCCCGGAGCCTAACAGCGAACCCTTCTCTGGCAGGACAGCAAAAGATAAAGTTGCTATGTTTAGGAAAATAAAGGTCATTTCCAATAAGGTGATGCTTTTAGAAATTGCTGCCCGCAGGAACTCCCCAAATCCAGCCCATCACGTTTTGCGCTTTGCTTAAATCCAGATCAAAACTGAAAACACTATTGGTAATTTAGCTGGAAGTTTTAGGAGCATTTTCCAGGTTTTTATTCCCCCCTTCTTGTCATTTTTGATTGTTAAAAGGATGCAAAGGTTTTATTTGAAGCTGCAAAAGGGACAGAGGAAGCGCCCGGGGTGCGGGGAGCCGGAGGCAACGGCGCAAGGCGCAAACGCACGGCGAGAAAATAACGCTCGGGTTTTCCCTTAGGATTATCCCAGCCCAAGGAAAGGAGCCCTAATAAACTGCTATCTTCTGGAAAGCGTCATCGAGGCATGAGGTTGGTAAACATTATAAAAACAAGCGCCCATAAAAATTTTATGGCTCGACGTTTCTGTGCATTTTACGGCCAGCGCAGGGAAAAGAAGCGGCGACGATGCCTCTGCCTTGGGAGCAGCAGCTTCTCCTTGCTTCGTTTTGCTCCTAAATAAATAAAAATGCAGCAGCACGTCCGTATCTTGGGCGCTCGGTGGGATTTGTTCCCGGGTGGAATAAGCAGGGGGAAACACGGAGGCTCTGGGAGCCTCATCTGTGCTGATCCAATAGGGAAAAACAGGCGTTGTCCATTTAGGACTCGGTGTTCAAGCTGCCCGGCCCAAAATAGAGCAGTTTGGGTCGGCTCTGTGTGTTTTCTCTGTACAAGGGAGCAGGAAAGCGCTGCATGAGCCTTACAGAGCCTTTAAAACTGTGCCCCAAAATCCAGCTTTAGATGTTGGCTTCCTCCACAGGTATTTATAGCTTCCAAATCAATCAGGAAAATGAAAGGAAAAAAAAAAAAATTATTGTGCTTGCATGGAAGTATTTAAATATTTACATTTTAAATATATTTGCTGCCAGCTGCTGTTAGCGAGAAGAAAAGTAATTCGGGGGACTGCAGCCCTTCGTATTTCCCACAGGTTTCTGGATGACAAAAGCAGCTCCGTGCGCCCCGGCGCGCGCCTGGGTGCAGCCCTGACCCCCCTTGTGCAGGACGGAGCTGCAGAGGGTGCCCAGCTTGCACGTGCACCCTCTGTCTCTCACCTCGCACACGTTTTGGGTGCTTTTTCTGTATTTTTTGGCTTTCCAGGCACCGAGGGCTCTGACTCAGGGCTCTTGACGTGCCCCGTGTTGTCCCCCCTGCACCACGGTGACGCTGCTGCAGCTGAGCTCACCCGTGCAATGATACAGAGCGTTATTCCGGTTGCAATCAGAGCAAAAACAAAGGAAAATGGGGGAAATCTGCTTATTCACTACTTCTAGTAATGAATTAGCACCTTCAGCTGATATTCACCAGGGCAAACTGTCCTCTTCAGCCTCTGCACACAGTGAGAAGATGCAAACACCAGACTATACGTAGCAAAGGGGGTAGCTCCCCATGCTGTAAAGCTCCCCTCTCTGATGCTTTTTTTCCCATTTTTTCAATTTTTTGCAGTTTTGAGGAGAAGCTGGGTGGTTTCCTTGCCTGTGTCTCAAGGGACACCACCACCAAAAGGAGACAAGGAGACAAGGAGAGATCCCAGCCATCCGCTCCGCTCCCTCCTGCAGATACCCAAAGAGTTTTGCATGAGTTTTTAAATGTTTTGGGGGTAAAACCTGGCCTAGTTAAAATCAGCGGCAATCTTCCCACTGCCTAGAGTTAGGCTAGGGCTTTGCTCCCAGCTTTACCTCTTCATCATTGCCCTGCAGTAGAAAGGCTTCAGTTGGGAGCAAAGCAAGAAAATCAGCCTGACTCTGGAAATGCTGTTGTTTATTTTAAAGCACATTTTGTTTCCATTTTGCTATAAATACAGATGAAGTGAAAATCTGCTGTTGTGTAGGCCCTGTCGTTCCAACGTGGATTTAGCGGGATTTCTCATCTCCAATCCAGGGAAAATCACCCAATTCCAACCCAAGGCATTGGGTCCCTTCGTTGCCTCTGTGCCTTGCAGGGAGCTGAAAGGTGCCCTGCCCCAAATGAGCAAAAATTGAATAGAAAAAACTGAAAAAGGCAGCGAGGGCTTGCGGCACTAGGAGAATCGGGTGGATTGGGGAGAATTGGGGACAGAAAAGGAGCAGGAGAGAGGGATGAAGGAAGCAGAGCTCAAAACAAGCCCCAAAAATGACCCAGAAGCTTCTTTCAACACCTCACAGTGCAGAAATGGAACGAGATGCATATTAAAGGCATTGGGCATCTCTGGGAAGCATCTCCAGATGGGCATCGGCAGGGGAAAAATAGCAATAATAATAAAAGGAGCATAATTAACGAAAGGTGAGCATTGGTGATTGAAGGGGCATGGGATCAGTTGTGCTCCTGGTTTGTGAGCTTCCCCATCAGGTTTGTGAGATGTTCAATTGAATGACAACAGGCTTGAGGATGCTCACATCATGCACAATCACAAAATGAAGACAAATCTAGGAGAAATGCTTCCGTTTTGGCCACCCAAGGCCTGCAAAGGAGCTGTCATTCATTCGGTTGGCAGAAGACTCAGCTCATGAACAGGGAGCGGAGGTGTTGCAAGGACACAGCGTTTCCTGGGATGAGGTTCTTGGCATTCAGGAGAGGGAACGGGAGTGGCTGGGTTTGCTTCTCTTCTAAGTGGATAACACAAGGTTAAAAAAAAAAGGAAGGATAAATGTGTATTTTGCTAGGGCTTGAAATGCAGGTTGGCTCCATAACTGGAGTGCAGCAGTGGCACCTCTCTGAAATGCAGAATTTTGCAACGTTTTCTCACCGTGTTCCCTGTTTCCTCAGAGGGGCTTCTCCAGCACAGGTGCTCCGTAGGCTTCTCCGGGTGTTTTTGAGAAAGGGCATCCTGGGGAGGCCCACGGGGTGCTCTGCTCTGGGGCGGCCGGATAGGGATCTTTGCAAAATTGCACGCTCACTGCTGCTGGGTCCCGGCCAGCGAGCGCGGGCCGGCGAGCGGGAGGTGACCGCGGCGCACATGTGGGTCATTTCCTGAGCAGTGTGGAAATCACAGCCTCTGGATCCACCAGTTTGGAAAATTCCCCCCTCTACCACCACCACCAGCAAAAAAAAAAAAAAATATCAAGGCTCCACCTTCCCGACGACTTCATTCCTGCGTCAAGTGCTTCCTCCTCATGCTTCATGCTCCCTGGCCGAGGTTGAGTCCTCTGCAGCAGTGAGTCAGCCCCGCGTCAGCTGCATCCCAGCAGGATAGGGCGGGATGATGGGATAGGATGGAACGGGATGGGATGCGACAGGACCAGGTGCTTGGGGATGAGGGAATCCTGGCCCGCTGTCCCCTTTGCTGTGCCCAGGGATAGGTGGCCTCCTATGAGGTTGGGTGCTACCTCCCTGCACTCTGCTTTTCCTGGGATATCTCCGCATAATTCCCCTTGGCACAAGATTTAAGCTCATCCCTGAAGTCCAGTGTTGTACGTCCCCAACACCGTGCAACTGTGGGCATCATTTAGAGCCATCCTGTAGCCATGGAGCCAACCAGAAGTTGGACATAAACCTCCCTATGGCTTTTGTCAGAGCTGCATTGGGTTGGGAGCCAACCTGCCTCACCAGACCCCAGTAATGGGGGATTTTGGAGGAGAAACCAAACCTAGCTGTCCTTCACACTACTGCGATGGATGGCGGGATTGCATCCAGTCAGGCTTTGGACACTGCTGTCCTGGAAAGGCTCCATGAACCAAGCGGCAGGAGAGTGGCCAAGCGGCCGATTCCAGCTGCTCCGTGTGATTCCGCTGCTCTTCCCTGCAAAGTTTGGCAAACTGGAATAAAAAAAGCAGGCGACAGAGCCAGATAAACAAGTGGAAGGCAAACACGATCCCCACGCAGATCCCGATTTACAACGTACGTGCATCAGTTAAAAACATACTTGGAGCGACCACAGTGTTTTCAGTAACGTTATTAAGAATGTAACTTCTTAGGAAAACTCAGTCTGTTTTTAGCCCAGACATGCAATTAGGGGAATTAGTAACGTGATACGTCATCTCCAAGAACACACAGATACGGTGGTCAGAAACCTCATGCAACCCTCGGGAAGGCGGCTTTGCTCCAGCACATGTGCGCGCTCCCTCTGGAATCCCGCTCCATACTGAGATGGAAAAGCTGGGGACAAGGCGAGGGGATCAACGTCCTCCCTTTTTGGGGAGAAAAAGGGGCAAATAAGTGCATTTGCAAGGCTCACATGCCACGGGGCATGAGGGAGCCATGGGGCATTGATGGAAGAAATTGGGATTTTTTTTTTTTTGATGTTTTAGTGTGAAAAGATGATGGAAATCCAATGTGAAAAAGCTTTGAAAATGTTTTAAGGGTACTAGAGAGCAGAATGGGTGTCCAGCCACTGTTGTGTCCAAACTTATGTCATCTCCCTAAGTGACATGCAACCCTTCCACTGTGACCTGTCTACTGCCAGAACTGGGGAAAATTCCAGGGAAAAAAGCAAAATCTCTCCGTCTCTGCTTTATTCCAAGAGTTGCAGAAACTCCAGATGAATTTCACAAATTCGGGAGGGTTTTGGCTAGTCTGCATAAGCCGGAGTCCGACTTTTTGGTTGCTGAACCAAGCTTTTGACACGGCTTACTGAGGTTTCTGTATCTCTAGCAAAAATCTTAATGTTTTTGTTTTGCTTTAGGCCTGTAGTGCTGCTAAATGATGACCCGGTCCCACGATGTGGATGCAAGTGAGGAGCATCCACTAAACACATTGGAAACAGCTCGGGAATACCTGGAAATGATAGAGAACCTTGCAAAAATGCTGGGAAAAGTGAAAAGGGCTGCAAAGCATGAGAAAAGAGTGATCCAAAAAGGGTGTCTTTCTTCCCCTAAGAAATGATGCATTAGCTGGAAATCCCGCTTTGCAGTTTGGCATTTGTTTGTGTGCGAGTTCCCCTCGGTGACCGATGGCGAATAAAGAGCAACCGCAGAAATATTACCCCAAAGCAACAGCGGTGGGTGGCAAATCCCTCTGTCACCACAAATATCCTTCCATATTTGACAGTGCAGATTGAAAACATTTTTCCTTGTTGTTGTTTGCATATCTCGTCCTCGATCAGGCCCAGCGAGGGTCAGAGGCAGCTCCCAGCCCGGCTCACTCCTTGCTTTGGGTCTCTGCATGTTCTTGCAATTCACAGGCGTATTCTTAGGCACAGCATAAAAAATTCCCACCCTTTCCCAAAGCAATGCAGTCCTGGCTAGGGACCTGTTGGATCTGGTGTGTCAGCATGCAGTATTTTGCTAGCAAAACCCCTCGTTAGGGGAATAATCAGCCCCTTGCATTTTCAAAGGTGCTCCTGTGCAACGTCAAGCTTCATCCTTGCAAAGATCTGGCTGCAAATGTGCAAATGAGCACGACAGAAAATCAGACAAATTTGCACAGCATTCAGTGTGCGGTTGCTAAAATCAGGCTTTTACTGGAGATTGATACTTTTGTTTTTTTTATTTGCACATTCGTGTTCCTGCAGAAAGGCTATTTTTCCCTGGCTTCTCTTTGCTGGTTTCATGCTGAGTGCAAATTTAAGTCTGGGCTGGTAAAATGCATGGGGGTACGTGCAGCTCCCTTTGGGTTCTGCCAAATTTGAGGAGATCACCACATATAGTGTCACCATGGGCCGCTGTTGTCACTCTGCATCTTTGCTGAAACTCTGGATTTACCCCGTTCTTGGCTGGTCCCATCATCATTAGGACATTTTTGGATTTCAGGATATTTTTAGGGATATGAAGCCTTTGTAACCCCACAGCAGAGCAGGAAGCACAACCTGTCCCCAAGCATGGAGATGCTGCATCATCTGTCGGGGTTTCAATAATACTCATTATTGGAGTAACCATGGAATAACCACAAATGCCATTCACAGCAATGAGAGGCCTGGAATTTTAAATGATGGGCTTTTTACATCAAGCAATGCACTGTAGGTGATGACTCTTTATCCTTTGCTCTCCAGTCATGGAGGGACCCTGGGAAAGGCTCCTGTGACACCTCAAGATGCGGAGGACGGACCCCTTTCCATTGGAGATGCTCCGTTTGCCTGCACCAGTTCAGCCTTCTTGCTGTTGTTTTCCATGAGAACACACTGTGTTTATCTAGCTTTGATTCCCTTTCTTTTCCTTTTTTTTTTTTTTTATTTTGCTTTGTAGCTGAATTAACTGATTATTACTTTCATCTGGTTCCCTCTAAAGGGTCAGATGAAGCCCAAATAATAAAATTGACTGTGAGCGTGTGTATGTATTTATAATTAATAGGTAACATACTGAAAGATGTGGGGTCCCAAAAGAACGTGTAAAGGGAAAATGCTCTAAAATTTGATCTTTATTTTGGTTTGACCTCAACAATTTCCTGCAGAGTATAAGCAGTGATATAATACGGGGCAGATCAAACCAAAGTCTAGCTCTAATCTGCGTCTCATGCCAAATGTCATCCCCTTAAGATGTGCTTTTCTCCATCTGGCGATTTTGGCTTCCCTCAGGTCCCTGTAAGTCTTTGGACCTTTTGCTAAAATGTTTGCAAAATGACTCAGAATAACAAACAAAACACGCAGGACCTTCATTCAGTGGAGCACAATACTGGCAATAAACGGAGCTGGCTCCACCAGAGGCTTTTATAGAGACCCCGCTAAAGCCCAAAGGAGAGGAATAAATCAGCAGCCGATGCCGGGCTTTAAATTTTTAGGGAAATCAGAACTGTTTCGCAGCGCAGTTAGAAGTTTTCCATGTTTTCACCAAAACAAACAGAAAGCAGGTGCGCGCTGAAAGGGTTTTGGCCGGGGAAGCGCAGGGAAGTGCAGGCAGCTTTTCCTGCGGGTGTTCACCACTCGCTTCAGCTTTCCACTAGGGAAAAGGAGTCCCTGCAAGGGGAGCAGGCGTGGATGCCTCTGGAAGCACGGTATTCCCTGTGGGAGCGAGCGCGAGACGTGCGGCGAGGGCTTCCCAATGTTCTGCATCTTCCCAGGGTTGTCACCATCGCATCCAAACCCGTCACCTGCAAGATGCAGCAAAAGCAGAGATTTTGGTCAGGGGCAAAAACAGCACCTTGCATTAAAATTCCATCTTTCCCAGCAAGCAAAGAACAAATATAAGCCGATTCCCAGCCATGCACAGCCCCTTCTTTCAGTGGCCGTTTGGCTTTTGCATGTCGGCTCCATGCCCATCCTTCGCCACAGCACTGGCTTTCCCAGTGGGAAGCAGCCACGTCTGCAACCATGATGTTTTTTCCCACCATTTCCCAAATTCCCCCTGGGAATTTCCTTCTTTTCCCCGAAGGATTGCATCCCTGGTGCTTTTCTATTCGAAACCAAGGTAGTCCTGCCTCTCTTAAGAGAGTACCCGGAGCGCACAGAAATCCTGCGTGCTGGAAGCCTCCCGTGTCTATGCCCATAAAAGTACAGCAATTCCATGAGCACCGAGGCTTTATCCATGTGCCTCGCAGTGGGGACGGTGCCAATTTGGCATCCGGCAGCAGGGACCTGACACTGGCAGGAAAACCCATTTGTCACCAAGAGGTGCCTTTAATCCCTGTTTAGAGAAATCCCGGACAGGACCTGGAGTGCTTGGAGCCAGTGCCAGGATGGAGCACGGGGCAAAGGTAGATCCTTGCTGTGAGATCCCTGCAGGAATCTCGTGGACACAGGAATTGGTGTCAGATGCAAAGCACAAATCCCTGTGCTGCGCCATGACCTAAGGCACATCTCCCTAAAAGCATCAACTCTCCCATAAACCACAAATCCCGCATTCTCCTTGAGAAATCCCAAGACATGGGAGCTCCCAAGCAGCCAATGTATCCATGCAGGAATGAGGAGCAATGTCCTCCCTGTGGCCATCAGGTGACCACATCTTCATTATCCTCCTGCCGGGGATCCCTTTATCCTGGTGGAAGAGGCAGGAGACAACCTGGCTTCTGGTCCTCCTAGTCTTCTGCATTGCCTTTGTTCAAGCGAATAGGATCTCAGCCATGTAATGAATTGCAGGAGGGCTCGCTTGCCCAGGTAGATATGGGGGGGTTTCATTCTTCACATGGCTCTTCTGCCCCCAAAACAAGGTCCTTCCTGGTGGTGACCACCATACTCATTGAAGCATCATTACCTGAGTCCTTAGGAATGGGGACAGCTGGGGCAAAGGCACCTATAGCCTTGAACATGGACCAAAAAACCACTGACAACCATAAATTGAGATCACTTTTATGGCCATTGGTGTCCAGACAGGTTCTGGAGCGCCCTTACGGAACTCAATACTCCACTTCCAGACTTATTTCCCCTCGCTCTCCTTGATAACTTGCCCTGTTTAGTATAATTGGATTATTGATAATCCTCAGGTTCAACCATGTCTCCGTAAAGGCTAATATATCAGGTGCATAAGAATTTACGCAGACAGCTAAACCATCCTGTTTGCCCATAAACCTCCGCTATAAATGTGAGCAACTTCTAAACAGTGAAACCCGACCACATTTTCAAGCCACAGCTTCTCCAGATTACAGAAATCAAGTGAATTTTCATTGAAACAGGGAATCAGGAGGGGGTTGGCAGGGAAGCAAGAGAACCATAGGTCTGGGGCAGGGATTCCTGATGAGGGACATGCTCCAAAGCTTCCTGGCTCCGGGATCCCTCCGGGATCATCCTTGCTCGGATATGCCCAGCTGGACTTTTCTTCCTGACGGTAAAAGGTAGTCATGCAGCGCGCTTGTAAGCGGCCCTGCTTTGATTCCTGGATGTTATTCAGATGCATTTTATATCGCTTTGGATTCTCGTGTTTGGAAAGTCCCCGTGGCCATATCAGCCAAAAATGAATAACAAGCGGAAACAATAAAGTGGGGAAAGATAAAATCAGGAAGAGTAGGTTTTGTTTATAGATGTGGACAGCTTTTCCAGTAAACCACCAAATAAAGTGGTCCTTCGGACTCTGCGGGTCTGAAAATGGGACAGGGAGATAGGGAGCTGGGCTAGGGGGAATCTTTTGGATGGAGAAAAAAGAAAAAAGAAAAAAAAGAAAAAAGAAAAAAGAAAAAAGAAAAAAGAAAAAAGAAAAAAAGAAAAAAGAAAAAAGAAAAAGGAAAAAAGAAAAAAGAAAAAAGAAAAAAGAAAAAGGGGAAAAGAAAAAAGGAAAAGAAAAAGAAAAAAAAGAAGGAAAAAATGGAGAACGAACACAATAACAAACTATATTATCAGCTGCTATTCAACTCAGGGATGATATCTGCTGATCCTCCTGATTTACTCACTCCAACTCTGAACCTTACTCTTTGCACACTCCCACCCCAAAGCTCAGCAAGTTAATAAAAATACTCCCAGAAACAAATTACAAAAATTAGTCACTACTTAATGCCGTTTTCTGCACTTTTAAATCACTCCAGCAAAGTTGAAATTATCTTTATTAAGATAATTGCCCCGCTGTAGATGGTTTAATCTGTTGTCTTCAGAAATGGGGAATGACCAAAGGGGATGAATTTGCTCCATGCTACATCCATGAGCCAGGCTGGGAGCCCAACGTCCTCACTGCACGCCAAGGAAAAGCCCTCCAAGCTGCCCAGTGCAAAAATTCCCAAAAAGGCCAGCAACTTCCCCACTGCTCCCTTTCCACCACTCCCAAAGAAATATTAACTGCAAAATATTGCTAACCAAAGAAAATCTCACTTTAAAGCCAACATACTCAGGAAAAAAAAATTAAAAAGGAATGAAAATAATAATCAAAGGACATGGCTAGGAAAATGGTTTGGAAAGGCTTGGAAAGGCTGGTGGTGAGGCTATTAGTACTGAGCATTTATACCTCTGCATCTGAGCAGGAAGAGGGAGAGCAGCTGGAAGGTCCGTGCTGAGTGAGGAATCACAGCCAGAGTCATTTTTTTGCTTGGAATAGAGCTTGGCAAACCTTTGGGAAATCAAGATTTCTGTCAGATTTTGCAAACTATTTTTGCCACTCTTGTTGCTGGGCATTTGGAGACAAAATAGTAGCTGAGGGAGTGCTGGACTTTAATCTCAGGACCTACGTCCTCTGCAAAGCTCAGATGAATGGATGGCCTGCAGATACTGCTTGCTGGCTTGTATGCTGTGTAACACACCATCCACTATTTCCCATTTCCTCTCATCTCTCTCTCTCTTATTTTAAGACTGACTCCCCATTCTTGTGCTTCCACTCTTTTTCCTGGTTTCAGAAATGTTCGCTTTGTTGGATCTTTTCTTTTTCCTCTGAGAGACTTTATCATAGCGGCAAAACTTACCCAGCAAAACACAAGATTACCTGGACTAAACTGGAAATCTTCCAGTCTTTTTTTTCCCACCCCTCTCTTTTTCAGTGTTTGCCCCTAAATGCAGATGTGGACGAGGATGCCACAAGTGCCCAGCAGGAGCTGGCACTCCATGGAAAGGGGTGACAACCCAGGGGACCCTCCACCTTGCTGGGAAGCAGCAGTGGTGACCTGGTGCTTGCAGGGACTCACCGACACCCCCCAGCAGTTCCTCTCCAAAGGTCAGTGGATCAATACAAGGATTCATCAGGGGACTAATAAAATAATCAATGCTGCGGAGGACGCTCTTAAGTGATTGATAACTGGAGGCCTTCAGGTAACAGCTGACCCTGATAAGTAATAATCGTCTGGCCGAGAGAAAATTGCCGTGGTGCAGATCACGCTGTCAAGGATGTCTGATGTGTGTGATATATATCCCGGTGCAGCCCTCTCCATTTCTCACTCCACCAACAGGCTGCAAATCCGCACTGCTGGAAACCCTGCCTGCTCCCAGTCACATCTACCACAACGAGACAATTTCAGAGATTGCTCCCCAGCCACCACCTACCCTGAGCTGTGCAAACACAGTCATGATCAAAGCGCCTGCCGTTATTAGGGGGCTGCTGAGCTCCGAGGCCTCAAAATGCCACCTTGCACATAATAATTCATGATGCTTCACTTTTGCCTCTGGTGTCCAAGAACTGTTTGCAACCGTTTTCTGCTAATCATAAAAAACAGAGGCTGTTTCACACTATTGTTCTCATAAAAACTGCTCAGAGAAATTTGCCTAGGTCACTTGCTACACTTGGCAAAAGTTGGCTTACATTTATTTTTGAAAAGCATAAACGTTCGTTCATATTTTTGTGCCCACTACAAATCAGCTTTGTTTCAGAACTAGACAAAAAGACATCTCTTTAGTTTAGCCTCAGGCTTTTCCTTGGTTTATCCAGCGGTCTAAATAAACCAATGACTGCAGTGACTGCTAAACGCAACAAGCCAGAGCAAAGCAGTTCACCTGTTTAAATTAATTTACCCGTGAATCGTGTCTGTGGCTCCCACAGCTGTGGGGCACACAGTAACCCTCAGTGCACGGGCTGCACCTGCCCCCGTATCCAACACCTCGGGCAACCCCATCCCCAGAGATTTCACCCCAAATCACACGGCCAAGGGGCAGCTTCGCCCCTAGTCAGAACATCTGGAGCTCATCAAGCTGCCTGCAGCCTCCCTTGCACTCTTAACCCAAAGTGCAACACGTGACCGTGTGGCTGGAGCCCAGTTCAACAAAAGCATCTCAACTTGAGCTTAATTTTGAGCTAACTTTGTGCCAAGTATTGTGCTGAATGGGGCTGGGTGCTGGTGTGCCCTGCTAATGGAAACCACATGTGCAAGGTCTATGGCTTGCTTATTTTTCCAACTCTTGCCAATCAGGTGTTTCCCTCTCTACAAATGCCCTAGTGAGAAACCCATCTATTCCCAGCACCCTAAACACTCGTATCCTCCAGTTACTATTTTATGACGCTAAGGCTCTAAATCAGCACTTACTAAATCTCTTTTGCAAGGAAGCTGGACCAGGGCTGCCAATATTATAAAACAGCTTAATCATTTATCAGTTCTCCTCTTCACACCATTATTCCTAGCCTAACAGCTCCGGCTTTTGGCGCTGAATACTAATGCCAGGGGCTCATCAGTATTCTGGAGGGCTGCATGCGCATCTCAGCCGCACGTGCTGATAGCACGAAATCCACGGAGGGCGTAATGAAAATTCACAGACAGCTCAATAATGCCATTAGCATATTCAGAGTCTCTTACCTATCATTGCTATGGAGAGCCAGCCCCAGATGTCACACGGATTTGGCCCTGCCATGCTCATCACTGCGGCCACGGCCAGGCCACCTTTGTGAAACGCAGGTAAGCTGCCCAGGAACGACAGCAAAAATGACCTTTCCAGGCTGGCTCTACCTCTCCTGCTTTTTATGCAAACCTGTCATTTATGCAGCTTCTCCTGCTGTCACACTGAAGCGTGACCTTGAGCAAAAGTGCTCTGCTCTTTTGCAGGGACGCAGCAAGCTCCGTGGAGCACGGAGTGCCTGGCAAAGGGGCTGCTCTGTGGACAGGGCTTCCACCTCCATCCAGGAGCGCTGAGGGAAGCTGAATTTCAGAGTTTGCTCCTCGCTTTTAATGCAAATGTCAGGCTGACACGTACCAGACCCTCGGACTGGAGAGGTAGGTCCCAACCATGCAGAGATGCCATCCTAAATGTACCCAAACCTGCCATTCCTAAGCAGGAAGCTGTGACCAGAGCTGGGGGTGAAGGTGCAGGACGCTTGGTGTCCAGCCCTATTTTTCCATAAATGCTGCACATCTCAACCACATCCATGCTCCTTATGCATATTGACTTACTTAATAACCGTTGTGCAGAAGGAAGCAAAGATCAACCACCCTGCAAGTTTCCAGCTGCAGAACAACCACCCTGGGGCCAGATGACCCCTCTCCTGAGGCACTTGCACTGCAACTGGGCCAGAGAGGAAAGCCTGGGTGAAAACACAAGCCACGAGGGGAGGAAAGACACAAATCAACCAGCAAGGTGGTGGCAGAGCTGGGAGCAGGTCCAGCTCGTGGGCCTGAGCTCAGCACCCCACCAACCTTCCCATCTTGCCTCTCACTGCCAGCCCTTCCAGAACGAAACCAAATGTATCTCAGTGCTAGAATCAAAGAAAACTCTTTTTTTTTTCTAGAAAACTAGAAAAATTAAGGAGAGGCTAGCTAGCCATCTCCTTAATGCACAGCACTGTAGTGAGTGTCTGCTCCAGAGCCCAGGCTCTCTCTTTTTATCCAGACGTACAATGTGCCCACTGTAATCCTCCCTGCCTCCGTAGTCTCATGACCCAGGGAGAAAAAAATGGTTCTGATTCATTTACATTTACGATGTGGATATTTTACGGGGAATAGAAGGCCCTCTCTCCTGGTTGCTAAATGTCCGCAGTGAAGCACATAGAATATAAGTCACTGGGTCATGAAATGCAGCATTTCTTTCATTCTTATCTCCTTTCTCCAGCTTGCCAGAGCACTGCAGGCCATCATATTGATACAGAAGCAGCAAAATCTCCCTCCCGGAATGGGAAAAAATTGCTTGCTTTTAAGCTTTGTTGGCTTTTCCAGTGAAACACACAGCTACAACTGCAGGAGACACGACACAGGTTATTACAAATATTAAATACGAGCAACCAAAGGGGAACAAGAAAGCAGAGCCACTAGCATAGCCTCAATAATCTGTGGCAAGCTGTGAGTGGTGCCATAGGGGAGTGAACACAGCTGGCGTGTGGATGCACTACCCTGAATTTTCCAGGAAAGATGAAATAAAATCAGATGGGAGGGAAAAAAAAAGAAAAAAAGAAAAAGGTTGTTCTGCAACCAGACTTCAGATTCAGTTCCTCAATTAGCTTTCTTGATGAAGCATTGCCTTTGCTTTGAACTCGCTCCTGGGGGAAGTGGTGCCCAGCGGATACAACTGATGGGTTGAGCTTTCTGGCTTGCTGGAGACGCCTGTTTGCAAACGGGGCAGATCTGAGGATGCAAAATCACTGATGTTCACTGGTGGCCAGCCAGGTTCAGCCGCGGTGGAGGATTTTTGCCACACAGGGCCACACTTTTCTCAGTGACACTGGGGTGCTGAGCTCTGGGTAAAGGCTCCCTGGAGCAAATGCGCTCCCTCCGCTTGCACATCCCTCAGAACTGCTGACTTAGGGGGAAAAAAAGGGAGTATTTAGCCTCAAAACTCAGTGGCAGGTGCCCAAAACACATTCGGGACAATGCCCTGAACGTCTTGCTGAACCACCAGCTGTGGGAGATGCAGCAAATTACAGCATTTGAGAGAGCTGCCCCCACCCGGGTGGTGCACGATAGACCTCGGGGACCCGTTACTGTGAACAATTAGATATAATATCCATGCACAGAGCGATCAATCACGCACCCTGCCAGCCTCTACGCTCTGCAGTCAATCCTTATAAATTAGCCTCTATTTCCCCTTTCGTAAGAGAAGAGGAGGGGGTGGAGGGTCTCTAGCCTGTTCCCCCATCTCAGAGAAGAAATCCTATATTATTAATATGGCCATCTGTCATTCTGCCTGCTCCACAAGACTTACACTCCTTTTAACACAGAAATCCATCCTTTCCTATGGAAAGGAAACAAACGTAATCACTGCTAAGCATTGCTCTTTTTTCTTGGCTTTCGCAGGCAGTATCTGGAGCCCTGAACATCTTGACATTCTTCATGGGTTTTCAGTTCTGACCAAAAGTTCAACTCACTGCAAGTGAAATTTCTGGAGGAAGCTGGGAGTGTCCCATCTGAAAGCTATAAAGAGCTCCATGAAAAACAACAGAAAATACTCCTACGTCTGTAACAGATTTATTTGTTGGATTAAAGAAGTCCTCCCAAAAGTTGCATTTTATGTCCCAAATTCAGGAAAGTATCCCCAATCAGCACATCACTCAAACACATGATTAATTTTAAAGCAGACATGCCAAGTACATGATCTGTTGGCCAGACCCAACCTGCACAATACATTCACCATGTGTTATGTGTCACATTCAGATTTTCCAGAACTGTATTTTCGTTCTCTAATTATTTTTTCTTGCCTTCCTGATGGCAAAGACCAACAGACCTGGTACAACCAGCACAGCAACATTTTTCTGGCTCTGCAGACAGTCAGCAACCATGGGAGCAAATGTCCCCAGCCCTGTCCTTCTGTCAGGGTGTGAGGTCTACAGGATGTTGGGGTGAATTATGGCCTTTCTGGGAGACAAGTGGTAGCAATCCAAGACTTTTCCCATTCCACCCACTGGATCTAGGTTAGTCATTCCACACTCCTGCTTTGTCCCTGGTTGCTCCCTCTAGGTTATGATTCCTCTGGATCTCTAGAGGAAATGTTCCCACCAACCTCTCTCAATATGCCAGATAGTGTCCCACTCTTTCCATGAACTCTGCTCTGCACACCATGCCCACAGGGCAGTTTGGCTCCAGATCATCCATTTGCTGCATAGATCCAATTCTTCCCTGAAAGAAAACAAGAAAATGTCAAAAAGAACATGATCTGTATCTAAAGGAAGAAGAGAGGGCCACAGAAAATGCATCCACCCCCACCACAAGCTAGGAAGCTGCATTTGAGCCACTGCAAGAAATTCACTGATAGACTTCATTTTTCTCCCCACAGCTAGGAGCAATTTCCCCCTTCCCCCTCCCTTTTTTTTATTTGCTGAATGTGTTCATTCTGCAGAGTTTTTTTTTAAAAAAAAAAAA